>JAJKFI010000048.1:7546756-7571737 GCA_029204185.1 Lerista edwardsae
TATTATTATTATTATTATTATTATTATTATTATTATTATTATTATTATTATTCATTGAATTTCTATGTTTCCCCTCTGTAAGTGCTCCTGCATCTCTTCCCCAGCACTTCTCTTTTTCTCTCTCACAGTGCAACCCTATCTAAATCCCAATGAGGTGATGAAGCAGGACCAGCGCAGGTTCCACTGCATCCCACTGGGATTTTCAGCTGTGGGAGGTCCAGAGGCAGATCTAAGGGAGGGCAAAGCTCTAAGTTTTGCAAGAAGCCTTACCTTGCACTCCTCTCCTGCACCATTTTAGCCAATCCTCACAGGGAACAGCAACATCTTGGCGTTGCTTACTGGCTACAGCAGCAAGGGAGAGGAGGGATTTACACGACAGGGTAAGGCTTCTTGCAACACTTAGAGCTTTGCCCTCCCTGTAGATCCGCCTCTGGGGAGGTCTCCTTGGGTTAAGAGGACACGTGTCCTCTTGCCCCAGGAGATGCCCCAGTAGCCACTATGGGACAACTCAGACCTGCACTAGATCAGGTGGGAAGGTGTTCAGGATTCGGTGCGCATTACTGTCATTGATCCTGGCCCCCTCCCTGCCCCATCACCAACCCATTCTTCCTGCCCCTCCTCATTCTGCCCACCCTTACACTGTTCAACTCCCTCCCTGCCTCCCTCCACTGTGTTGGCTCATTTCTTCCAGCAAGAGTCCAGCATCCATCGGTGCACAGAGCTGGTTGCTCGCTGCTAGTGGCACTGGCTGGCCATGCGCACTGGCCTAATTGCATTTGTGATAGCCGTACAGGAGGTTATGCTGGCAGAACACGCATTTGCTGGTGTAATCCTCCAATCAGATTGGGCCGTCAATCTTTTGTTTTTTTATACAGGAAACAGGCATGCCCCAGTATCCCCTGGGGTTCCATTCTGGACTCCCCCGTGTATACCTGAACCTGGGGATACTGGGGACACCTTTTTAAAGATGGGGAACGCCAGTGGTTTTGCTGCAACAAGGTTAAAAAAAGAGATGTCCCTGTATCCATGGTATCCTTGGATAACTGAAACCTTGGATACCAAATCAGTGGATACTAGGGCACGTATGCATTGCTTTTCTCAGAGGAAGAATTGGGGAAACGAAGAAGAATTATCCAATGACCATTTCCTCAGGTCAAAGAACCAGGGACAGGAGCAGCCGCAGGACATCACAAGCAGCAGTAAGAGGTAGGAAATATATCTAGAGGATGATAGGATACCCTGAAGCCGATAGATCCAGAATCTGGAACTAGAACAGCTGATGAAGACAGAAAACACTTTCTGTTACACCCTTATCATATTATTGGCAGTTTACATTACAAGTTCTTACAAAGTGGGGGTGATGGATGACACTTTCCGCTAGAGCAACAAAATGCCACCACAACAAAAAGAGCATCAGCAATTCTGAGAATTCTGATTTCTTAAGCAACAAAAAAGCTCCTAATCAGATAACAAACCAATTTGTCCTGCAAATTAACTCTTACACATTTTTACAAATGCATTGAAGAACATTAATGTCAAATTGATTGTGAAGCAATTAGCAAGATAGCAATACCTTGACTTTCATCCACTTGACTTTTGTTACTCTGCTCTTTCAGACGTTTTCAATTATAAGCATGTTTCAAATTTCATCAACCTGCTTTCCTCCTCCAACCAATTACATCCAACCTTTCATGACGTTCATTGACATTCTTATGTTTATTTTTCTTTTATTTATGTTTTGCACGCATTCTCATGCGTTATATAGTTAATGTGTTTTGCCTGTCAAAATAATTTTGCAGGCTAAATAAGATCTGCTTTGACATTCATCCATTCTTGGCTTTTGTCCTAACCAAACGGAAGAGCCAAGTATTGCTGTGATTTCAAGTGCAATCCCACCATCCACATAGAGCCGAGGCAACGTGCCTGCATTGGCACGACATCATTAGCGCTGACGTAGGAACGCTGACGTAGGAACGCCGATCCTTTCATGGATCGTTGCCTTGTCGTGGCGAAGGGGCTTGAGAATCTCAATGAAGCTGTGAGCTATGCCATGTAGGGTTACCCAAGATGGACAGGTCATAGTAGAGAGTTCTGACTAAACATGATCCACTGGAGATAAGAAGGAAATGGCAACCCACTCCAGTACTCTTGCCAAGAAAACCCCATGGATTACAAAACTAAAAGGCTAAACGATATGACACTGGAAGATGAGACCCGCAGGTCGGAAGGTGTCCATTATGCTACTGGGGAAGAGCAGAACACGAGTACTAGTAGCTCCAGAAAGAGTGAAGTAGCTGGGCCAAAACCGGAAGGAAGCTCAGCTGTGGATGTGTCTGGAACTGAAAAGAAAGTGCGATGCTGCAAAGAACAATACTGCATAGGAACCTGGAACGTCAGATCTATGAATCAAGGTAAGCTAGATGTGGTCAAACGCGAAATGTCAAGGCTGAACATCGACATCATGGGAGTTAGTGAACTAAAATGAACAGGAATGGGAGACTTTAATTCAGATGACCATTATATCTGCTACTGTGGGCAGGAATCCCTTAGAAGAAATGGAGTAGCCTTCATCGTGAACAAGAGAGTGAGAACAGCAGTACTGGGGTATAACCTCAAAAATGATAGAATGATTTCCATTCAGACCCAAGGCAAACCTTTCAACATCACAGTAATCCAAGTCTACGCCCCAACCACTGGTGCTCAAGAGGAAGAAGTTGACCGTTTCTATGAAGACCTAGAACAGCTTCTAGAATTAACATCCAAAAAAGATGTCCTTCTCATCATAGGGGATTGGAATGCTAAAGTAGACAGTCAAGAGGTAATAGGAATAACAGGCAAGTTTGGTCTTGGAGTACAGAATGAAGCAGGGCAAAGACTGATAGAGTTTTGTCAGGAGAACACATTAGTCATAGCAAACACCCTTTTCCAGCAACACAAACGGTGACTGTACACATGGACTTCACCAGATGGTTTACATCGAAATCAAATTGATTACATTCTTTGCAGCCAAAGATGGAGAAGCTCTATACAGGCAGTCAAAACAAGACCTGGAACTGACTGTGACTCAGATCATGAGCTTCTTATTGCAAAATTCAGGCTTAAACTTAAAAAAGTAGGGAAAACCACTAGGCCCTCCACGTATGACCTAAATCAGATCCCATACGAATATACAGTGGAGGTGACAAATAGATTTAGGGGCTTAGATTTGGTAGACAGGAGTGCCTGAAGAACTTTGGACGGAGGTCTGTAACATTGTACAGGAGGCAGCAACTAAAACCATCCCAAAGAAAAAGAAATGCAAGAAGGCAAAGTGGCTGTCTGACGAGGCTTTACAAATAGCTGAGGAAAGAAGGGAAGCCAAAAGCAAGGGAGAAAGGGAAAGATATACCCAACTGAATGCAGATTTCCAGAGAACAGCAAGGAGAGATAGGAAGGCCTTCCTAAATGAGCAATGCAAAGAAATAGAGGAAAACAATAGAATGGGAAAGACTAGAGATCTTTTCAAGAAAATTGGAGATGTCAAAGGACAATTCCGTGCAAAGGAAGGCACAATAAAGGACAAGAATGGCAATGCCCTAACAGAAGCAGATGAGATTAAGAAGAGGTGGCAAGAATACACAGAGGAACTCTATAAGGCCGATCTAAATGTTCCTGATAACCACAATGGTGCTGTCAATGAGCTCGAACCTGACATCCTGGAGTGTGAAGTCAAGTGGGCTTTAGAAAGCATCACTAACAACAAAGCTAGTGGAGCTGACGGCATTCCAGCAGAATTACTCAAAATCTTAAAAGATGATGCTGTCAAAGTGCTGCACTCCATATGCCAGCAAATTTGGAAAACCCAACAGTGGCCACAAGACTGGAAAAGATCAGTTTCTACTCCAATCCCAAAGAAGGGCAATGCCAAAGATTGCTCGAACTACCGCACCATTGCACTCGTTTCACATGCTAGCAAGGTGATGCTCAAAATCCTACAAGCTAGGCTTCAGCAGTATGTGAATCGAGAACTACCAGATGTAGAAGCTGGTTTCCGAAGAGGCAGAGGAACTAGAGATCAAATTGCCAACATTCGCTGGATCATGGAGAAAGCAAGAGAGTTCCAGAAAAACATCTACCTCTGCTTCATTGACTATACTAAAGCCTTTGATTGTGTGGATCACAATAAACTGTGGCAAGTTCTTGAAGAGATGGGAGTACCAGACCACCTGATCTGCCTTCTGAGAAACCTGTATGCGGGTCAGGAAGCAACAGTTAGAACTGGACATGGAACAACCGACTGGTTTCAAATTGGGAAAGGAGAATGACAAGGCTGTATACTGTCACCCTGCTTATTTAACTTATACGCAGAGTACATCATGAGGAAGGCAGGGATGGATGATTCACAAGCTGGAATCAAGATTGCTGGGAGAAATATCAACAACCTCAGATATGCAGATGATACCACTCTAATGGCAGAAAGTGAGGAAGACCTAAAGAAGCTTCTGATGAGGGTGAAAGAGGAGAGTGCCAAAATTGGCTTGAAGCTCAACATTAAAAAAACTAAGATCATGGCCACCACTCCCATCACTTCCTGGCAAATAGAAGGGGAAGAAATGGAAGCAGTGACAGACTTTATTTTCCTGGGCTCCAAGATCACCGCAGATGGTGACTGCAGCCATGAAATTAAAAGACGTTTACTTCTTGGGAGAAAAGCTATGGCGAACCTAGACAACTTAATCAAAAGCTGAGATATCACCCTGCCAACAAAGGTTCGCATAGTCAAAGCTATGGTTTTCCCAGTAGCAATGTATGGCTGTGAGAACTGGATCATAAGAAAGGCAGAGCGCGGAAGAATAGATGCTTTCGAATTATGGTGTTGGAGAAGACTCTTGAGAGTCCCCTGGACTGCAAGGAGATCCAATCGGTCAATCCTCCAGGAAGTCAAGCCTGATTGCTCCCTGGAAGGACAAATCCTGAAGCTGAAGCTCAAGTACTTTGGCCACCTGATGAGGAGAGAGGACTCTTTAGAAAAGACCCTCATGCTGGGAAAGATTGAAGGCCAAAGGAGAAGGGGGCGGCAGAGGATGAGATGGTTAGAGAGTGTCACCGAAGCAATGAGCATGAAATTGGGCGAACTCAGGAAGCTAGTGGAGGACAGGGAGGCCTGGCGTGCTGTGGTCCATGGGGTCACAAAGAGTCAGACACGACTTAGCGACTGAACAACAACAAGGAACGCCGAGTGGCACCCCCGCATTGGCACTAAGACTCCTGCCTGGTGCAGGGGTGGTTCTGGATGGAGGTCGGGGAGGACGGAAGTCGGGGAGGAGGTAGAATTGGGCAGGGGGTGGGCGGGCCGGCAGGAGTGCTGGCCCAGGGAGGAGGTGGGGCCGGGATGTGGTTGTAAGGCCGCATCCAAGGCCCCATTGAGAGGCCATGTGGCCCCAATTCGGGCAGCATGGCTGCTATACAGCAGGCGCAGACCCGAGGAACTCCATGGGATGGCCGGAGCCTCCCCTGGGGCAAGGAGATGAACGTGCCCGCCAGCCTCACCAGTCCAGCGCAAACCTGTCTGCCAACCACCAGAGTCATTTGGCATTGCACTCTTTATCTATAGTTGAAGACAAAGTCACTATTTAAAAGTCAGTAAGCCTGGGTCCCTGTTTTATGACCTCTGGCACTGCACCCCTCTCCACCACCAAGCAAGAGGCCTGGCTCTCCAGTGCTGCCTATTCACTTTCATAACTCTAATCCTTCTTTCCTGGTGGTCCCGGGATCAGAACAGAGGGGGAATCACACCAGCTCCAGGGTTTGGCTGAGCAGAACCAGTGGAATTAGACTCCATGGGTAGGGTTACCAGATACAAACTGGGACAGAGTGCCTATGCCTTTAACCGTTGTATAAAAGAGGAAATATGGGCAGGTGCAGCTTTTGAAACCCTTCCATGATAAGCTGCACACTTCTATACAATGGTTAAAGGTATAGGCACTCTGTCCCAGTTTGTATCTGGTAACCCTATCCACAGGTCCTAGCAGCTGCTACCTAACTAACTATGTGCTGGCTGTGGCAATGAACTTAATGACCCCAAACTCATATAAAACCACCATAAATGTTGGGGGGGGAAATGTTTTTCTCACCCTCAATTTCACAGGCCTGTGTAATTGCTAGATGCCTTGAATGCCTCTTTCAGAGGGAAAAGAGGAGGAGAAAATTTTTCAACCCACATGCAAGCATGCCCCAGTATCCGCTGGGGTTCAAGCCCAGGGATACCTGAAACTATGGATACCAGGGATGCCTTTTTAAAGATAAGAGAACATCAGTGGTTTTGCTGCAACAAAGTTGAAAAAAGAGATTTGTTTAAAGTTCCCCTATCTTTTTAATAGGTGCCCCAGTATCCATGGCATCCGTGGATAACTGAAACCGTGGATACCGAATCAGTAAGTAGCAGTCTACGCGTGTATAATAAATACTGTATAGTCAATCACCTAAACAGCTAGGCTTTATACAATCATTGTAAAAACAATGACACATGTGGCTTTCCCCCATCCCTCAATGTATTTTATTAACATTTTAATCTCTGTCTTTCTGTTAATATGCTCAAAGTTGTTGCACTCTAATAGCAAATAAAATTAACATAGATGTAGTAAAGAAAAACAAGGACATTCGGTAAAGAAAACTGTTTCTGCGGACAAAAGCATTTCAATTAGCAATGAGCAATAAGAGATAGAAGAAAAAAGAGACAGTTCATGTTGATCACAGCAGCTAAATGAACAGTGAAGCTACCTGAATGGTTTTCTATACATTCCACTTTCCATTCATTTCAGTGCCCAACACTATCACTTCTGAATAGGAGCATTTACTAACTGCCCCAGCCAGATTATCCCTTCAAAAAAAAGAGCATTGCAGTCATTCTAAGAGAAAGATAGCAATAAAAACAGTTCAGTAGGAAACTAGGAAAAGGTTAATAGAAGCCAGGTGTTCAGATACCTTCCATTTGCCAGATGAAATCAGGGACAGTATATGTATTTTGTGTTACGTGAATTATGTTATTTTATGCAATTCTGTGTTACGTGATTAGCGATCAAGCCATAGATGAAAGGCATTTCTACAGACTCTGGAAATCATCTGAAATGATTGAGCTTCTGCTCAAAATAGAGTGGAAGCTCCAGTTATCAGCATCTTAGTTACACCAACACTTCTGGTAACCTAAGTTAATTTTTTCTTGTCTCTCCAGCTAGCTCTGTATATAAAGCACTCCATCCTCTGCTTCAAACATCTGGCTATCCATACTTTCTGGTTGTCTCCCAAGACACACATATATATATGACATATTTATATATATACATCTCTCTCTCTCTCTCTCACACACACACACACACACACACACACACACAACCTTACTATCTGTAAAGGTGCTTTTTAGCTGTTGGAACCCATAAACCTGCATGTAATCCACTGTATCATAAAAAATGTCATTAGCAAGCACTAACATTTCCAGAATTTAGTACACAATATCCCAGCTGTGAAAGACAATACTTTTAGTAAGATAGCTAGCATTACAGTCCACAAATATGTGCAAAATGAAAGAGGGAACTCAATCGGCTGTTAGCTATAAATTCTGTGAACATGAACCACAAGGAACATTTAGTGGAGGGGATGGTGCATTTAGAAGCCATGAAGCTCGTCCTCTACTGTGCCCATGTCTGACATCCAACACACCATGAATGCATCACAGGAAACTCGGCTCAATCAGCAATTCCACATCACGAAGCCTATTGCCTTATCTGACTAGGTTGGGCTGCAGAATCTTTGATGTTGACCTTCCTCCCTGAAGACGCTCCTGTGGCATCGCCTCTGTGAGGAAAAGTAGAAGCATGATAGCCATTTCTATACAGTTATGCTCAGCTGACTGTGGGTGCAACCCAAGTGTGCCCTGGGCTGATGCAAGCTGCTTGGGTTGGCCCCACGCTGGCACAGGAGCAGTTTGGGGCAGGGGGAAGGCAGGAGGGAGGGAGGAACTGGGCAGGTGGAGGGCAGTCTGGGAGGGGGTGGAGCCTGGGTGCAACCATTAGTCCCCATCCAAAATCCTGACCTCGGGCCCCACACACCCCAGTTTGAGCTATGCAGGAAGCTCGGAGAGGGTGCAGATCCAAGTAGCCCATAGGCACAGCTGGCGCCTACCCCAAGGCAAGAGCACGAATGTGCCCTTGCCCCGGGGCTCCAGCGCAGTCCTAACCTTCACTGGATATGGCGTAGGCCCACTGGCCTGTACTGTTCCAGTGTAGCTTAGGATTGCGCTCTCAGATGCATCTAGAACACAAAGGTAACTTGTATGGGGAGGTGGCACAGATATGCGAAGCATGTCCTTATTTTCCAACAGAACTAGTCCTCAGTTTCCGGGGGTGGGGAGCAAATGCCACCTGACTGTGGATACTTTCCCATACAGATACCTCCCCCTCCAAACTGGAGCCATTTTGCACTTTAAGCATTATATACAGTATATATACTGTATATATATACTAGCCTTTTGTTACCCGGCGTTGCCCGGGTAACAAATTATCCCAAGCTTCTAGGCGACCCCGGAAACTACGGATTCGATGCCATTTTTGATCATTTTTATGTGGTGCCCCCTGCACACCCCCACCCCAGGGGGTGCTGGGGGGGGTCTGACCCCCGCAGTGTTTGTCGCCAGACCGCAAGGTATACGCGTGCCAGGTTTGGTGTCAATCATGCCAGGCATTCCAGCAGGGCATGGTGGACGTTTTGTTTCGCACCCCTTCTTGCCCCCCATGCCGAGGGGGGCCGAACCCGGACTGCAGTGGTGTCGGGAGCATCGCCACTCATTTCGGCGACCCCGGAAACTACAGATTCGACACTGATGTCGGCCGTATTCAATCATTTTTATGTGTCACCCCCTGCACACCCCCACCCCAGGGGGTGCTAGGGGGGTCTGACCCCAGCAGTGCTTGTCGCCAGACCACAAGGCATACGCATGCCAAGTTTGGTGTCAATCGCTCCAGGTGTTGCAGAGCCTATGCAGAACATACACACATACACATGTTCTCTTTTTTATATATAGAAGAAGATATATACTTTAATACTGAGTGTCTTTTTCAGCACTTTTTCAGCAGTTAGCACTGGCGGAATGCTTGTTCTGCCAGCACTAAAGCCCAATAGGACTGGGCTTTACCTCTCCTGGGGTGCCTGATCACCCCCCCCCCACCTGATGCAGTGTGTGTGCTGCATATTATGGGCTGGTACGGGATTGGATTTGGGCCAGGGGGTGGAACAGAACCACAGAATCAAGAGGCTGTCTGGCTTGGGGATGCAGGCTGGTGACTCTTCAGGTCTGAAATGCAAAGTGTGTCTCAAAGGCTGTCAGGCTTGGGATGGGGGAACAATTTTATTGCCTCAACCCCCTTACCAGGGGTTGGAAAGGAAAAGCTGGGGTCACTGGGAGGCAACTTGGCGTTGCAGATGCCCAGGGTAGAATCCCACACTAAAAGGGTGAGGAGTCTTGGCATAGTGAGGACCCACACGACATGTGGATATTATGTGGTTGTTCTTATTCAATAAATGTGGCCCATTTACCCAAAGCTGCTCTTACCTTATGCGGGGTGATACTCATGTCCTGGCGCTCCACCCCGTCACTGTGGGGCGGATGTGCGCCACGGCAATGCTCCCTTTTCATTTTCCAGATACACTCAAATACACTCTTTATCTCTCCACCACAAACCTGACCTGTCTCAATGTCCAAGATGCTACAGTTTGAGGGGAAAAAAAAAACTTCATCATGATTAGCCACAAAAATGCCATTGTAAGATTTTTTTTTTTTAAAAAGAGGACTTTGAAAGATATTTGGAACCAAGACACATTTGCCGAAGACTCCCAACTGTCGCAGAATAACACCACTCAGTGCAGCCTTGTGCAGTTCTGTATTATATAGGAGCGGAGAAAGATGCAAAGAGACCAAAGCCAGAATGCTGCGAGTAGGGCAACCCAATGTGTAGCATGGCTCATAGTGAGCATTACTAACAGTGCAATCCTATGGACCGCGAAGCGTTGGCGCAACGGGGTTGCAGCGACGCTGCATGCTTAGTGCTGACCGGGGGCGTCGATCAACACCCCCGCGTCGGCGCTAAGGCAACAGGACCAGCGCTAAGGCAACAGGACCCTGTTGGGCCGGCACAGTGCCTCCCTAGTGTCAGCTGAAGTCGGCCAGTGCAATGATGGGGCGGCACGGGGATTGGGCGAGGGAGGGAGAATGTGGGCGGGGGAAGGTGGGACGTGGGTGGGCTTGGGAAGCGGCCATACGGCCACATCCTAAGCCTGTTCCGGAGGCCCCATAGCCCTGATTAGGGTCGCACGGTTTCCTCGGATCTGCGCCCGCTATTTAGCGGACGCAGATCCAAGGAGCGCATAGGGGAGGCTGGAGCCTACACTACGGTAAGGGAGTGCACACTCCCTTGCCACAGAAGGCTCCAGCCTCCCCTCACCCAGTGTTAGATATGGAGCACTGGGTAGGATTGCGCCCTAAAAGGATTAGCCAAGCCCAAACCTGCTCTGCCAGATTTTCTTTTATTTGACCAGCTTCTTAAAAACTGCAGGGAAGGTCATTCCCCTGCCTGCCTTTTTTGCGAGCCAATAGCTCTTGCTATAAAATAACTTTTAATAATTTTTCTACATATAAGATGATTTTGTTGAAATATGAATCTATTGATGCTTTTATATCTTCTGTATAATTGATGAATTCAATATTCTTTTCACACTTCCTTTCTCCCCCTACAAGTTAAATACGTCCAATACACACAATTTCTTTTAACTTTCTTCATATACTGTAATCTCTTTTCTGACGCCTATACTGTTGTCATCCCTTAAATCCTGCCCACCTTTCCCATATTATTCTTAAAATATTTTTCACCAAAAGGACTGGATACAATATTTCATTACAGTGCTTTCCTCCCCTGCAAAAAAAGGGGGAGGGGTTGAGCAAATTTCCACTTGGCTCTTGGTTCCTAGAGACTGTGGGCGCAATCCTAAACTGAGTTAGGGCAGCATAAACTAAACCAGCAAAGTTTGGCCAGCATAAGGGACACAGTAAAGTATGTTTGGACCACTCTTGGCATCAGAGAGGCCAGCACACAGATACGAGCCATCCTCCCTGACTCCAAGAATAGTCCAAAAACAATTTATGGTGGCCCTTGTGCTGGCCAAATTTTGCTGGCTTAGTTTATGCTGGCCTAACTCAAGTTTAGGATTGTGCTCTGAGTTTCTGTTAATGTATTCCTGTATACCATTTTGGGAGATTGTGGGAGGAACAAAATGCTTGTTGCTTTCTTTCTGCCATGTGTTTTCACTTATTCAGCTATTCTCTCAGGAAAGTAAGGTACATGGATAACACTCAAAACATGTTTTTCAAGTAAGACGCTTAAATTTCCTTTGAACATTGCACAATGTAGGCAGACATGTGATCCTATAACTGTGCAATGGAAAGCAGAAGAGAGGCATTTGTCTTCCAGATGTGCATTCTGGCCAATATAGATTTTCCATTAGCATTAGCAAAAATTGTCAGGCCATATGAGTGAAAATACCTGACTTTCCAATGTATTTTTTTTTGGGGGGGGGGGAAATCAATGGAATTCTGTGTCTATTTTAAAAATACTTTTTGCTCCCAACTTTTGCCATTTGAGGGACATAACATCTGACAGTGAATGATTATATTCTTCCATTTTTCAGTGCAGATTTGGGCATGTTTTGTGATCATGTTATTTTGCAGTTTTTGTTTAGATTTGTTTAGACTGCAAGGCAACTTGAGATGCCATGGATAGGAAAGGTAGTGTACAAAGGTAGTGTACACGTGTACATAAATTCATAAAATAATAGGAGCAGGTTTGGACTGACTGATTATTATTTTTTTAATGTTGATATCCCACCTTTCCATGGTGGTGGCTATGCGGTTACATGATTGTGCTAGTTGGACTTCCTTGGAGCCATCATTCTGCTAGCCTGTTGGACAAGCAGCCCTCAGCACAGGGAATGGTCTGTGAACATGTGGAACACAGGTGAACAGTGATATGTGCCAGCTCACCCACAAAATGCTACATCTGGAAACGCCCTTTGACAAATATGAAATACATTTACAAAATCTCTTTCTAGAGGAGTCTTACTAGCAAGCTACCTGTAATCTCTTATCACAGGTTCTCAAGTTGATGGATTAGTTTAATATCAATAGGCTGAACGTGTGCTAAAAAAAATGGATTTCTTTCTGTGAAAACATCTTTCTATGTCTTCCACACACAAAGAGCTATTATCAAGGGATCTGATTCCCACTTTAGTATCAATGCTACAGACCAGTTTCACCTTACACTCTCAGGAGATGCCTTACTTCCTTGGCATTGTTAAAATCTGGAAGTATGCTGTTAGGGTTAGCGTCAATTTCAGGCAGGGTAGGAGGGTGGATCTGGGCGGAAGGGACCATGGCAACCTTCACTGCTAGATGCAAACCACATGCAAACCACGTGGCCCAACATGGCAACTTAGGGTGCAATCCCAAGCTGGAGTTAGGCTGGCACAGTTAGGCCAGCAAAGTTTGGCCGGCACAAGGGCTACCATAAAGCACGTTTGAACCACTCTTGGAGTCAGGGAGGATGGTGCATGTCTGTGTGCTGGCCTCTCTGACTCAACGAGTGGTCCAAGCGTTCTTTACTGTGTCTAAGCTACTACTTCTCCAAGACCTACTCTGTGCAGTTAGGTTGTTCTATTAAATGAATGTGAGAACCCCATTTCATGGAGTTAATTAATTTAGGGCACAATCCCAACCTGGAGTTAGGCTGGCACAGTTAGGCCAGCAAAGTTTGGCCGGCACCAGGGCCACTGTAAAGCATGTTTGGACCACTCTTGGAGTCAGGGAGGATGGTGCACGTCCGTGTGCTGGCCTCTCTGACTCATAGCACAATCCTAGCATGCCCGTCATGTCGACACTACATCATAGCGTTGACGCGACTAGATGAGCACTGATGCGGAAGCGCCGATTGGCACCCCTCCATGGGCACTCGAGCAACAGGACCAGTGCTGCAGGCAGTGTCGCGCCCGTTGCACCCGCGCAGAGCCTCTCTCACATCGGCCGAAGCTGGCCGGCACAAGGGAGGCTCTGTGCTGGAGCCGGAGAGCAACTGGCGGCGGGAGGGAGATTGTGGGCGAGGGGAGGGTGGGATGTGGGCGGGCTGAATCCTAAGCCCATCCAGGAGGCCGCACAGCCCTGATTCAGGCCGCACAGTCTCCTCAGATCCGCGCCTGCTATTTAGCAAATATGTTTAGCAAATATACCCTTGCCGTGAAGAAGCTCCAGCCTCCCCAAACCTGCACTAGGCATGGCACAGGCTGGCCAGCCTTGCCAACCCAGCGCAGTATAGGATTGCGCTCTCAGAGAGTGGTTCAAGCATACTTAATGGTGGCCCTTGTGCCAGCCAAACTTTGCTGGCCTAACTGTGCCAGCCTAACTCCTGGTTAGTATTGCGCTCTAAATAGCCAGCGCAGACATAAGGATTAGATACCCATTGGCAGGTCTCTGGGCTTGAAGGGGAGCCTCCAGCAGCTGCCGGGCAGCAGTAGCTAGGCAGGTCAGGATTGGGCTGCCTGTCTCTCAGGTAGGTGTACGTAGGATTGTAGCCTGTACTTCCTAAGCATATGCCAGGGCACCAGCTTCTACAAAACCTACTTCCGCAGTATGAAGCAGGAATAATTTCGATAGTATTCATTATTTAGGGGGAACCTGACTAACCCTTTTAGCAGCACCTTGAGATAATAACAATACAATAACTACTTCCAATAATATGACCCAGAATTCTGCTTCTGGCCTCTAAGCAACAATAAATACAAGTATGCCTGTAATAAAATGAGACATTCATTGTGTGTAAAATGCACAGCTTGCTTTTCTTCTTGGACCAGAACTGAGTCACAATTCTGCTTTCTGGGGGAGCACCACAATGGTCTGTTTTATGAGGGGAGGAGGAAATAGCGGACGGCTTTCCCAGAATGCTGTGCTGCTGTTCATTGTGGGTATGCCATTCATACCTTAAACAGAAGCACAGGAATGAATCGACTGAGGAATTAACCAACATACTGACCGGTCCCCAGCCTGCTGCTTGACAAACAGAGCCCTCTTCAGCCAGCACATTGCCCATCAGCACAGCAGAGATGATGCTTCCTTCCCACTTCTTAAAACCCGCTTTTTATTTGCAACAGATGACAGAATACATTTCCTTAGACCCCAGTTCCCTAAATTGACCCATGTGTTGAAAAGGTTGAAGACCACTGGGCAAGATCATCCCTCCCAATGGATCTCCTCAAGACTCAAGGACCCTGCACTGCTTCTTCACATGGTCAAACACAGTGCTCTGGAGGTACAGCTGCCCTGTCTACTGAAACCACTCCTCCTGAGTGGCAACAGCCCCGGAATAAACTGTAGTTTCTAATCTGGACTGCTGCAGGTATTTGGATGATGATTCAGGAACATTGAGGGAGATGGGGTGGAGTGTGGGTGCAGGACGCTGCAGTGCTGCACAGCATAGCAAAATTGTGGACTAAGACCATAGCAGTGCAGGAAGCAGTAACAGAAGAAAGGAAATACATGGTGTGAAGTCTTTCTGGCACCAGCAATTCACCTTTCTGTGTGCAGACTGCAGTGCCTGTGAACAAGCCCGAATGAGTTGATGGTGAGGGCAGGCTGGCAATGGCACTGTGTATATTGTAGGTCTCAGTTGGCTATATGAATGTACTAGAGCAGCGGGCTCCAAACTCCAGCCTGCAGGCTGGATCCAGTGACTGCTGTTTCCCTCTGCCAGGTGACTGGCGCTTACCATTCCACCTGGGAGCGTTGGGTTAGCCAGCTGCTGTCTGCTACTACAGCCCTCAAGTGTCACCGCAGCCAGCTGCTTCCAGGTTCTGTTGCCCCAGCAAGCTGTGCCCATGGCGTTCTGGGCAGGCACGGCTGGCCATGGTGACACTTGGAGGCCATAGTTGAGGCTATCCCAATGTACCCCAGTAGAACGGTAAGCGCTGGTTGCACCAGGGAGGCTTTTAGGAGCTGCAGTGGTCTCCAGTTTGGACTCCGCTACACCGGAACCCTTTTCCACCATCACCATCTGCAGCCCTCCCAACCCGCCCAATACTAACAGGGAACTGTTAAGCATCTACCCAAATCTGGTGGCATTTGGTGCCATCTCCTCAGCTTATATCAGGACTGAGCATTTCCAAAGCAATTTTGCACAGAAATGCCAGGCATAGCAAACCAGTAACTTGCCTCTGCTGCACTGTCTGACATACCATCCGTCTGGAATTCAAATTGACTCAAGATGCTTCATTGCACAGATGTGCTGAGGGCCCCTGTCTACCCAGTCTGGGCTACGAACTGCTGTTGTGGTTTTCTCCACTGAACCCAGGAGCCTGCAGTAGGCATGCGAGAAGCTGGGATATAAGCAGCAAGATTATGGTTTTGGAATTCCCCAGTTTACTTTCTTAAACATGTTCTATTGAGCACAATTGCCTTTTCTCTCCAGTGTATATACTCCCAGAGGAACTACTTTGCTTCTGAATCATTTGCAAACAAAAAGAGAGCCCTCATTATTTTCTCCCCAATCCCTGTGGATTTATGAAAAGTTTGCTTCCTACGTCTCTGATGGGACTTCCTTCATACAACAAAAAAGCAACATAACTACTTAACTGGACATTTTTTGTTCTTTGCCTTACCATATTGCTGCACACGTTCCACTTCCTCAAATGGTGGAAAGTTCCAGAGGTAGCCCTACTCCAGTTAAGTTTCCTTTGGATGATGGAGTCCTTGGAGGATTAGGTAACATTTGTTTTATTTACCAATACAGAGACAGGGCTTCCTAAGAGCGCAATCCTAAACTGTGCTGGGCAGTGAGGCCGGCGGGCCTGTGCTGTATCCAGCACAGCTTTGGAGTGCCAGGGAGCCTCTCTGGAGCCTCCCCTATGGGTTCCTCAGATCTGTATAGTAGGCACAGAGCTGAGGAAGCTGCATGGCCCAAATCTGGGCCGGGCAGCCTGGAGACAGAGGCTTGATGTGACAGATGTGGAGACAGATGTGGCCTGACAACCCTCCCTGGGCCAGCACGACTCCTGGCCCACCGACACCGCCCAGTTCCTCCCACCTACCCACCTACCCACCCTCCCTCCACCCAGAACTGCTCTTGCACACAAGTTCGGCTGGCGCATATTGGGAGGGGGAGCTTGGGCATATATCCTTCCTCTGATCTTCAAAATTCGCAACAGCAACTTTCTGGTACCAAGACTACTACTAATAATGACTACCTTCAGGAATCCAACATCCCAGATTATTAACTAGCAGTCTGTCCAACAAAGAAAATGATGGCCATAACAACCGATAAAACAGCACAGAATAGCTAAATAAATAGGAGATCATGGGGTGGCTCCAATGTACCCCTGAAGCTCTGTGTGAACAGGGGCTGTTCCATTTACTTCACTTATAAAATAGCCCATGAATATAGTTTCACTGCACATGCAAAGCATTCACAATCATTTATGATAATGGACAGTGGTGTTCCTACGGCGGGGGGGGGGGGCAAAGTGCTACAGTAGGTTTTGCAGGAGCCTGAGCTTCTGTATAACATGGCCTCTCTCCTTCACCTCCAGAGCCATTTGCTGCTTGGAAAGCAAAGCCTCTGAGCCATCTCTCCAAGCCATGAATGGGGAAGGGGCCACTTTACACCTGCAAAACCTAGCGATTCCCCCCCCCCCAGGAATGCCACTGATAATGGAACAGTGCTTGTTGAACGGAGCTTCGTGTTTGCATTAGCGTGCTTCAGAGTTTTGGATGAAGGTTGATAAATGGTGTTAGGTTGTGAACTCTATTTGCGTATAAGCAGTGGTGGGATTCAAATGAATTAACAACCGGTTCTATGACGTCATAGCCGGAGCCAAAAAAAAACCAAAGCCAGCGGAAGTAAGCGAGTGGGCGGGGCCCGGCCATTTAACAACCGGTTCTATAGAACCTGGGCGAACCCCCTGAATCCCACCACTGCGTATAAGGTAGCACATACAAACAAAATTGTGCTCCTCTGCATGCAAAGCTGTTCAGACAAACCAAAAAGGAAAAGAAGGATCTTCAACAGTTACATATTACCATCAGGAATCTTATCAGTGATTTAGGATACAATCCTAACCTGGAGTTAGACCAGCACAGTTCGACCAGTAAAGTTTGGCTGGCACAAGGGACACCATAAAGTACGTTTGGACCACTCTCAGCATCAGGGAGAATGGCACATGCTTGTGTGTTGGCCTCTCTGTTTCCGAGAGTGGTCCAAACACACTTCATGGTGCCAGCCAAACTTTGCTGGCCTAGTTGCGCCAGCCTAACTCCAGGTTAGTTAGGATTGCGCTCTGAGTCAGGGGGGATAGTGCATGTCTGTGTGCTGGCCTCTCTGACTCCAAGAGTGGTCCAAGCATACTTTACGGTGTCCCTTGTGCCGGGCAAACTTTGCTGGCCTAACTGTGCCAGTCTAACTCCAGGTTAGGATTGCACCATCAGAGTCTCATGTTTAGGAAACCATGTGTCATTCTTTCACTATTCAGACAAAATATTATCCACGATAATATAAGGTGAAATGTGTGGTTCTGCCTCCAGTTCCTAAGGTGGACTGAACATGCATGAAAGATGGCATTATCAGTACATTCAACTATACATCATTATTCAGCACATAAGTAAGTGTGCAGTTCTCTGACATGTCCTTGGACCAGGGACATGGCTCATAATATTTTGCAACCTGAAGCAGGGCAGCGCAGGGCACCTGTTACTTTGGTTTTGTATGAAAATCATACTCCCAATTCGTTCTTTCACATTTCTCCCTCCTCCTTCTTCATTGAGTAGGAAGAGAAACAGGAACGCCCACAGTGGCATTTTGCTTTCCTTCTTCTGCAGAGTATCCATGGGAGGCTCAGCTCTAGGAGTGGAGGGCGTTATGCTGCTGCCATGAGAACTGCCTCCCAATCTGCTGCCTGAGGGGTTCTGCTTCCCTCTGCCCCTCCCTGCCCTGGAGCACAAAGGTTACACAGCACCGTTTGGCATCTAAAGAGTTACCACGTGGATACTCACTGCACAGTGCCTGCAGAGGCGAATGGAGCCCCGAGTGCGTCCATGGCAGGGTGATGAAACCACGCCCCCTGCACGTCACCCCGCCCCCGTGTGTCGCCCTGCCATGCCTCCCTGTGCCTGGAATAGCTCCATAACAGAGCGATACAGACGCAAGGGAGGGCAGGCGGACCAAAAGCTGTGCGGGTTCTTCCGTGCAATGGCGCCTCGCCACTGCCGGTGCGGCGGCGCCCATGGCTCCTGCCACCCTTGGCTACACCCTTCCTCTGCCCCTGAGTGCCTGTCCCCCATCTAACAGTGCCTCTGTTTCAAGCATGCTTGACCATGCAACAGCAGCATCCATTTGAAATGGAACTCATTTGTTTTCAAGTACATACCCTCTGCAGCCAGCCCACCACCACCGCGCTCCAGACGCCAAGGCTGAACCTCGCAGAGCCCATTTAATTAATATCTCTTGCTGTGGCCTAATTCTCTTTTCAACATGTGGCTGTCATTTGACTGTCATCACAGCTGATTTACAATGCGGTTTAATTAAATCCTACGTACATTATTCAGCATTCTCCAAAGGCAGCACCAAAGCGTCCAAGGGTATTTAAAATGTCACCTGCTGAGACGGATCATCCCCTCCTAAATAAATATGACAGTGATCAAACTTTGGCTAATTACAGCGACTTCATTATTTGTTTGTATGTTTTAATATTTAATTGCTTTCGTGTTCATCCAATTACAAAGCAACAGCAAATAGAAATTAACGTGTTGTGTTTTTTTATCAGCATGTTCCCAGCCCAGCTAATCAGCACTTCAAAGGCCAAGCACAATAGGAGGTCATCCAACCTGCGAGAGCTTTAGGACGTACACACTGCTGAATGGATCCTTCCACCACATTCCGGGAGAACGGTGCTCTCCAGGCAGTGCTCTCTGGCCCTCACCCATGCGTCCTTTGATGCTGCCTTTCATAAACCGTTCTTGTTGTTGCTTTGGCACTGAACAGTAAATAGTTTGCATTGTTAACAACTTGATTTACACAGTGCCTTGGAGCGGCAAGCTGCAGCAGCAAATTATCCCAATGTAACTAAGTTTAAAGGGCTCGGCCTGGCAGGGTTTTTTGCAGATGATAATAGAATGCAGCTGTCCCAAGCGTTGTGCCAGGAGCTGTGTATATCAGAAAAGGCATCCAATATGGTCCAGTCCATCAGGTGGTAGCTTTGTGCTTGTGCACCAGTAGCAGCTGGTGTCTTCCACTTCCAGTACTAGGAACACCCAGTGGTGTCATCTAAATGATTTAACAACAGGTACTCACTTTTGATTGGCACGTGTCGGGACCCGCCCACCGGAAGTGACATCATAAGCCAGAAGTGATGTCATGGCAGGAAGTGACATGAAAAAAGCCCTTTTCGAGGCCTCAGACAGTTTTAAACTGACCCAACAGTTGCAACAGTATTCCACAGCACCCCCAGAACATGTTAAGGAGGCCTGGCATCATGTTAACAGTTCCAAAACCCCAGAGCAGCTCATTTTTCAGTGGCAAGGCAAGGCAAGTCTCCGCTCGCTGCCTTCCTGGCTCTGAGAACGTGCAGGCAACTCAAACGTGCAGGAAATTCAAACGTTGCAGGGGGCGGAGTTGATGAGTGGGCGGGTGAATGGGCGGGGCCAGCTGTAATCCTAGAAACCGGTACTCGCGTCCCCCCGCGTACCCCCTTCATGACATCACTGGGAACACCCCTTTCCCTTCCATGTATACCCTCATGTCCCATGCAGACTCTACCCACTGTTTCATGTTGAATGGGAAAACAGGATGGTTTGAGAAAATCAATATAGGGTGTTCCTTGCCAGATTATACCTACAACAGCAAAGGTTGTTAAAAAAAAAAACACAAGAGAGATGGATGACTCTAAGACAGTGGTTCCCAACCTGGGAGTCGTGACCCCCTGGGGGTCATGAGCAGATTTTCAGGAGGTCATGGAGCCCCCATTTACTACTGTAGATGCATTTGCACAACATTAAAAAGTTGCATTTTTGCCACATTTTAAAGGAAAATTCCAAACGGAGAAATGTGTTTTTGACAAAATTTCAAGGTGTTTCCACATACCTGAAAACAACTGTTGCATTTGGTAACATGGTAGTCTTTTTTTACAGGCACAGTGTTGTCACTTCCTGCTTAACGTCACCATTTTCGGTCTTAGGGAGAGATCCCAACAGATTTTCAAAACCTGAAAAGCAGGTCCTGATGCTGAAAAGGCTGGGAACCACTGCTGTAAGATCTCATTTTTTATTGTTTTCTTCATAGAATAACTTTTTAAGATTCAGAATTCGGTAGTGCCACATTGTACTCTCGTCTTTCAGAAACAGTGTTTCAACTGCGTTATGCTGACATAATTGTGTGCATTATAAAGCCACATTGCCTGGATGTGGTCTCTAAAAAAAATAGTTTACTTCCTAAGCCTGGACAAAACTGTGTGCATGCTGCCTGAGTAGAGAGTTCCCTACTGAAATCTGAATACTAACAATTCAACACAAATATTCTCAAAAGCCACAGTAAAAATGTGAAGCTCAAAAACCTTGCACAGTCAAAAATGAGTCACACTACAGCCAGACTCATACAGCCTATCAGCGTCATAACTCAGTTTGTACTGGTAGCTCTTGATTTACACAGTCTGAATTTGCCTGTTTTTGAAATAACACTATTTACAAATTAATACTGCAAAGGTCTTGAGTGGAGCTGAGATGGCTGGGGGCATTGTCCACTAGCAGGGCAGATTATCTCCTTCACAGCAGTGACACAACTTATCTTTGAAAAGGAAGATGGGATAATCATAGGGTTACCAGATACAAACTGGGACAGAGTGCCTATACTATACCTTTAACCATTGTATAAAAGAGGGAATTTGGGCAGGTGCAGCTCATCATGGAAGGGTTTCAAAAGCTGCACCTGCCCAAATTCCCTCTTCTATACAATGGTTAAAATTACAGGAACTCTGTCCCAGTTTGTATCTGGTAACCCTAGATAATCACAGCAAATATGACTGGTTGTAATGGACATAGCTTGTGGTGTCAGCAGTGCCCTCCCTCCTGATTCCAGAGCACATAGGGTTAACCCCAGAACTCCTGCTGTCTTCAGGAGCACAGCTGTAGCCTAGGCAGGCTAATGAGGGCTGGTTAGAGGCAGAAGTGCTGAGTCACTCAGCAGGTGCTAACTAACTGCACACTGAGTGACTGAGGCACAGGTACAGATGGGTGTGGCTGATTAGCTATAGCCTGCTCAGCAACAGTCTCTGATAGGCCTGCAGATGTATAAATGTAGAGGCAGGAGCAGCATACCAGGGTGTGGTAGGAGCAAAGTTTGGTGTGAGTGGAGAGTACAGACTGACAAACCTGTATATGGACTACTGACTACGAGCTTGGATTTCTATTTGGCTTGGTGCAGCTTGGACCTGGACTGACCTGGCATACTGATCATTGGACTGGCCTATGGACTACGGAACTTGGATCACAGACTAACCGAATTTTGGACTTTCTGGCTCGGGACTGCCACTGTGTGATGTGGCTGCTGTGCTTAAAGAGATAAGACCCAGTTGTGTTCCCTTCATTACTGCACCAGGGCTGCTTAAAGGGGAAACCAGTCAGCCTAGTGTGGGCGTCAGGGCCCTCAGGGAGGCCCAGCAGGAGTTTCTGGCAGAACACTGGTAAGTCCCCCCTTGCTGTTTGCAATGAATGGGTAAAAGATTTTTAACTAACCCTTTGAGAGCAGGAGTTTTGCAGAGTGGTAGACAAGACTTTTGCACAAACATCTGAGGGTGCAATCCAAGCAGCCACTTAGGCTGGTGCATGTAAGAGTGTTGCAAACGTGCCAGAAGGATGGTAAATGGGGCTTGCTCTGGCTTAGCTCAACCAGCACAAGGGGATGGAGAGGGAAGGGAAAGGGCAGGAGGAAAGGGTTTCAGGGCATGGGGAGGGCAGAAAGAGGGCAGGCCATGGTGTGCCAGTCCGAGGAGTGGAGTGGAGACACGATTGGGCACTTATGCCATCCCTGGCCTGGTTGGCCTTGCACAGGCCGCTCGCAGTTGCACCAGTGATTTCTCCAAGTAGCCCTATAGGGGCTTCTGGGGCTTTCCCCAGGGGAAGGGGAAGTGACTGAAGTGTCCTCCAGTTGCCTCCTACTACACTGGATACAGCACAGGCCTGTCCCAGTGCAGTATAGGATTGGGCTATAAGTCACCTGTTTCTATCACACACACACACACACACACACACACCCCACATCCCTCATCCAGCCAATGGATCAGAGTGTAATTAGCACCTTTAAGATTAACTACCTTCAAAAATGTTTGAAGCTCTGATGAAGGCTACTAAGAATGGGAGGATGAGTGTGAAAGAGGTCAGGAAGGATTTTAACATCAGAGAGGTGCCTCTGTCATGCTTGTGGGTGAGGCATGGGAGGCAGTTGGTCATTCTTGCATGGATGGGGTTTGAAGAAAGCTCTGCAGCATCTCGTGTGTGACTCTCGATGTTGAAAGTGACCTATCCGCTACCACCAAGAACATTGGACGCTTGACCAAGAAAAAGTGGCTCTTTGGGCAGACAATTTAGTCGAGAGGGTTAACGCCTCCTTTTGCCTGAAGATAAGAGCTGAAGATCTGAAGGTCGCCAGTTCGGGACAGCTGGAAGTCTCTGTGAGCAGCAGACCTCATTAATCATGACTGATTAACAGCTGAGCTTCGGCTGCCTTGTGTGAGGGGGAGTTGTGCTGAAGTTCAGCCGCTTCTCTGGTGGGAGCAGGGAAGCTGCTTATCAGCCAGCAAGAAGACAAATAGGTGGCCAGAAAGAAGGACTAAATCCAGAAAGATCCATCTGTATGTGTGTAGTTCTTGAAAGATAGAACGTTGCTGTAAAAATTTGTAAAAACCTTTGGGTTTCTGAATAAAGTCTGCCTATGTAAACCGCCTTGAGTTATAGTCATTAGAGAAATCTGGTGACCTAAGAAAGGCAGTATATAAATCCAAGTATTACATATTGTTGTTGTTGATGATGATGATGAGGTTACCATGTGCGGGAATGATTAGTCTCACAAAGAAAGCTTTCATCCCAGGATCTGCTTGATCTTCAAGAGTGTGAAGAGGAGGATTGTGGAGAGGAGGTTGATGTTACGCAAACACTGACAGTGAAATGGTTGACAGAGACATTCAGCATATAATAGTCAAGAGTAATTGAAGGATGGCGATGAGGACAATCCACACACCAAACTGAGCAAGAGACATGCTGTGCAGTGTTATGAGACATCTTACAGGAGAAAAAGAAAGCTGTGTCAGAAAAAGACACTGATATCCTACTGCACCAAAGCATCCTACATCAATGAACTAATCTGAGCTTTATTTTTTTTAGCAGAGAGAAAACCATTGAAATCATAATGCTGGAACAATGAACATAACTTTAGCAGGAAAGACTAGTGCGGAAAAAGTAGCAGGAAACTGGTATCTTGCTCATCCTAGATCATTCTTGCAAAGCCTGTACAGCGTGATGTTTTCAATCTGATACAAGCTGCAATCCTATGCATGTTGTCCTGGAAGTAAACCCCACTGAACCCAATAGGCTTACTTCTGAGTAGGCATGCCTAGGATTGGGCTGTCAATGTCTTCCTCATGTTTTCCTCTTCAGAGAAAAAAAAATGTCACACAGTCCCTGCTGTTAGTGTCAGTGAGAATGTAATGCATTCATAATTACAATGCAGCCTACTGCTGTGGGAGCTTTTCCGATGGCACTGTCAGGCTGCCACTTTTAGCCATGACTGACCTTCAGTCTTTGGTCCTCAGCCAAAGTCACTGTACGCCCATTGCAGCTGTGGAAGAACATAGAAATGTGTAGCTGAAGAAGGTGATATAAAGGCCTCAACTTTCCCAGTATTTAAAAGTACTCCGTTTGACTTAGATTATCACTATGCCAATAAAGGTTTGAATTGAATTGAATTGACTTAGATTATGAGCTTTTTGTGGTTATGCGAAAGCACCCTGAGGTCACATTTACCTATAAATAAATAAATTTTCCAGCAAGTCTGGCATCTCCTCATCAAAAAGAATGGATATTGTCTCCTTTACAGTATTCAAAGACAAGGATTTGCCCATTTGACTGGTGGGTAGGAAATGGCTTTTAAGCAGGGGGATGGGTTGGTTCGGGAGAAGGAAAAATAAACTATTACCGCAGTGTTATTTGGTCACTCTAATTACCAATAATGGCACCTACTGGCATGCCCAAGCACAGTCAATTCATTTTAAAAGCTATATAATAATGTTTAGGATAAGGAATTAATTTTTATAGCCACTGAAACTGATTTACTTGTACTGTAATTTAGATTTATTACAAATTAAATTCCCCCAAGTCGGGGTTTGACTTAAGGAAGCTTCGCTTTAATAAAAGGAAAAGTACCCTGCTGGAAAGAGGAAATCGCCCACAATTCACAGAGAGATCATATGAAAAGATGCATTACAGATGTCTTTTGAATACCATTGAATTTCTCCCCTTGCCCACCCCAACACTTCTATTGATATTGTTGTTGATCCCTTTTATTGATCCCCCCTAATATGGGGGGATACACATTATATTCCTGCTTTCTCATTCCTGCACCTGCCTCTCCTCCAAATATAAAGGATGACTAGTGGCATAGCTACAGGGGGCAGTGTGGTAGGTACTGCAGGTGCAGCAATGTGCCATGTACATGGCTGCTCCCACTTGCCATCAGAGCCATTCCAAGCAGTGACAGCAATGCGCAGGCGCACAAGCCATATAGTTCCTGATTACTGCCTCTGGGTGTCTGTACGTTGCTAGCCACATAACTAACATACATACATACATACATACATACATACATACATACATACATACAT
>JAJKFI010000048.1:7571747-7614733 GCA_029204185.1 Lerista edwardsae
CATACATACATACATACATACATACATACATACATACATACATACATCATGTCTGTTGTTGTATGGCCAGCAATGAAAACACACACACACACACACATCATGATTGGTCATTCACAATCCAGGGGTCTCTCTGATTATGCCATCCTAATATGGGGGGGGAGAAAGGCAAAATATAAATAGAAAAATCAAAATCAAAACTGCATTCTGTTTAATGTGCATGTCCTTTGCATTTCAGGGTAGCAATGAAATATCCATTTGTGGCAATACAGGAGTGACCATATCCTCTTGGGTGAATGGCAGAGGTGGAGTGTGGGTGTAGTCCGGGGTGGCACGAGCCACGGGCAGTGGGCAGTGGCAGGGCGCTATTGCGCGGAGTCCGCAGAGGAACCCATGCGCTGTTTGGCCCGCCCACTCTCCCTCGCCTCCATTTTGCTCCAAATTGGAGCTATTCCGGGTGCAGGGAGGCGTGGCTGGACGATGCACAGGGGCGGTGTGATGTCCTGGGGGCGAGGTTTCGTCGCCCTGCCACGGGTGCGCTCAGGCCTCCATTCGTCCCTGGTGAATGATCAGAGTTTTCAGGTGAGGACTGATTTTTGTAAAGAGTATTTGATGTGGGCAAAATCCAGTATGGGTAAACCTGAATCAGCTAACAGCTGCAATTTATGGCCTTTGATTTTCAATAGGACAATTATGGTGGGATTAAACAGAAGCATCTCATCAAGCTAGACATATTACACAGAAAGAATCACAATTAATTTGGCCCTAACTGTGTGCGTCAAAAGGATCCACAGCATAAGAAATATGGCGCAGATCCCCAGGTCTGCCTCCATAAGGACACAATGTGCTCCTCATCCATAATTCACCCACAGGCTGACCTTGGTTGTCATCCTGGCCCAGAAAACATGTATGAGAGGGACCATGTAGAATCTGGGAGAGATCATTGAGGTAAAGACTGAACATGATTAAGTCTGGCTTTAGTGGATATCAGATTGGGGCTCAGGGGGGAGGTTGTCCTGACTATAATATCATCAACAGGTCTGCTATCCTTCAAAGACTTCAGATGGTACTACAATGACAGAGCAGGTTAAGTGAAATCCAGCTGCGTCGCAACTGCAGAAAAAGGATATCCCTGTGGCTAACTTAACCATCCATGAAAATCATGAATAGAAGCATTGGTGTGTACTGTGTCTGTGAGGAATCAGTGACAGTGCCTAAATCGAAATAGAAAATTCCCACAGTGTTGGCGCACTTGCAGTTAGGCTCTCTGGAAATGAAATGTGAAGGTAGAAAAAGGACGGGTTCTATTACGACAAAGGTTTCTTCTGGCTTGTGCTGCAAAATCCTGCATGCTAGAAGCTTTCTTCTGTTATTCAGCCTACTTGAACAGTGGCTGACTCACGATTGGTCAGCTGCTGTAGACCTCTGTGATTTGCCTTCATAAATGAGCTTCTTCTCTGGTTGGAACGTAACAGGTTTTTGGGGGTTGCCTTATTTGTTGGTATTGTAATATTGTTGCTTTTCTACCTTTGCTATTCCACTAGAAAGCCCCCATCCTCTCTGTACATCTTTGTTTCTGTACTTTACTAGGTCTCTGCCCAGGCTGCCTACAGTCAGACAGTTGTCACTACATTAGTGTGAAATCAAACTGGGTCACAAGCAATTAGTGTTTAATCACTTGGTAACAATAATAATCTCCATACATGGATCACTGCCTTGTCATGGCGAAGGGGCTTGCGAACCTGTGAGCTATGCCATGTAGGGTTACCCAAGATGGACACGTCATAGTAGAGTTCTGACTAAATATGGTCTGCTGGAGAAGGAAATGGCAACCCACTCCAGTACCCTTGCCAAGAAAACCCCATGGACTACAGTATTAAAAGACAAATCCTGAAGCTGAAGCTCAAATACTTTGGCCACCTCATGAGAAGAGAGGACTCTATAGAAAAGACCTTCATGCTGGGAAAAATCAAAGGCAAAACGAGAAGGGAGTGGCAGAGAATGAGATGGTTAGATAGTGTCACCGAAGCAATGAACATGAAGCTGGGTGAACTCCAGAAGCTAGTGGAAGACAGAGGCCTGGCATGCTGTGGTCCATGGGGTTGTGAAGAGTCGGACATGACTTAGTGACTCAACAGCAACAACAACAACAACAATAAAATAAGCAATGCTTCCTCCAAAAAAGGTGGTTATTCTACATTGTTATGAGCAATTCGGTCTTGAGGCTCTCCAAGTATGACTTCAACATAGTAAGATTTTTCAGTTCACTGCTATTTCAGAATTGATTTCCTCATCCATTTGAAACTACCGCCACCACCTATATACTGCTTTTCTTTTGTCATTGGATTTCTCCTCTGACTTTAATTCAAGGTGATTTACACAGGCAGGATTTCCTAAACACCCGTACAGATTTTCACAATACAATAAGTTCTACTCTTTCATAGAATGCCTTCATTCCAGATGGATTCTCAGTCTGCTATCTGGCTGCATTCGGCCCCCACACTTTATTGACAGCAACTCCTTTCTCCCACCGAGGGTGGTCATCTCCACTCCTCTCGCCATCTAGGATGGCTCAGCTCATCAGAAGCATTATCAGCAGCTCTTGAATACTTCTGGTTGTTTCAAACTGGCAGACCTAGATAGTCTTCAGGATAAAGTTCTACTACTCAGCTAGACCTCCTGCCCGATCGCAAAGGAAGTTGCCTTGGACTGAATCCGTCTCATTTGTCCATGAGTTCACCTAGCCATTAGTGAACCATTAGTTCACCTAGCTCAGTATTGTCTACACTGACTAGCAGCAATCTTCCAGGGTTTCAGGCAGGCGTTTCCCAGCCCTAACTGGATATGGCTGGGATTGAACCTAAAATGTTCTGTGTGCAAAATATAAGCTCTACAGCTGAGCTAGGAATTATATTTCTTGATATTTTCAGCTGGTCATCTTCAGTCCAATAATGCACTAAGTCTTGTTGATTTGAAGACTAGCATTCTCAGGGGGTTGCATCCTGTTCCCAACAGCACTGATCTGTGAGGTTTGGAACTCATCTTATTGGTTAGTTATCCAGCAGAGCAAGGACAAGCACACATAGCCAGGAGCTGGAGAGAAGGAGGTCTGCACTCTGCACTGAAGAGGAAGTCCAGAAAGAGAGAGCTTATAGAACTGGCCTTGCTGCCTCACCCATCTAGAATTCAGTGAGGCCCTGTCCAGCCCCATCTTCAGGTTCATGAATCCACCTCTGGGAAGGGTTCAGAGATGGAAAGCCTTGAGACCAGAGGCTCCTTCTGGTCCAGACTTGTTCCTGTGGATTGTGGAAGATCTGGGATGGTGGTGGTCTGGGATCAGCTAGGATGCACTAGGTTCCCAGATATCCTGGATGCCACATCTTCTGGGAGGGGTGGCACTTGGGTGTTCATGCTGATTCTCATCTCCAGTGCAAATTAGAGGTGGTAGTAGAGTCTTTGTTCTCTGAGAAGGTCTTACCCTGTTCTGGTTCTGTTTTTCTGCTGGTCCAGGCAGCAAGCGTTATCAAAATATTTCCTCCTGCTCCTTTGAAGCCTACCTCCTCCATAAATCTGGCTTGCAACAACCCTCTTCCACAACTGGCCAGGTACCACGTTTTTTTCTGGAACCCCCATGTTTCCCAAAGTTGTAAAAGAGAACTATATTTAAATAGTTGAGGGAACCCTCATTTTTGGAGAAAACCTTAAAAATATGAAATACCAGCTGCCAAAGATCTGTCAACTACTTCTGCACACCTTGAGGTTAATTCCAAAGGCAGTTGATAATTTGGCAGGGAAGGAGGGAAGTCTGCTTTTCATGGGGAAAAGTTATTCCACAGGGCATTCCCAAAGCAGCTGTTTGGATGCTGGCCATGATCATGCCCGTCATGTACTGGGATTTCCAAATCCCTTCTGGAAACAAATGTTTCACATCCACAGGCTGACAAATTTCAGTCTGCTGTATTGCCTGTGTGGCATATCATCAAAGTAAACGGGCAAAGGCAGGATTTGGCTTAGTATGTAGGACTCGGATTAGAAATTTGTGTAGGGCTTATTTTTATGCCTGCTGCTGAATATTCATCAAAGAATGCAAGTGTGATTTCAGGTGAGTGTGTGTGGTGGGAATGAATTAGTGCAGTGGTTCCCAGAAATGGGGGACCCACTTTTTAAAACGACATTCTATTGGGACTCACCTAGCTTTACGAGATGGACCATAAGAAAGGCAGAGCGCCAAAGAATAGAAGCTTTTGAATTATGGTGTTGGAGAAGACTCTTGAGAGTCCCCTGGACTGCAAGGAGATCCAATCGGTCAATCCGCCAGGAAGTCAAGCCTGATTGCTCCCTGGAAGGACAAATCCTGAAGCTGACGCTCAAGTACTTTGGCCACCTCATGAGAAGAGAGGACTCTTTAGAAAAGACCCTCATGCTGGGAAAGGTTGAAGGCAAAAGGAGACAGCGGCGGCAGAGGATGAGATGGTTAGATAGTGTCACCGAAGCGATGAACATGAAATTGGGCGAACTCCGGAAGCTATTGGAGGACAAGGAGGCCTGGCGTGCTGTGGTCCATGGGGTCGCGAAGAGTCGGACATGACTTAGCAACTGAACAACAACAAGCTTTACGAGACTCAACCACTCAAGCCCAGGGGCATAGCTAAAGAAGTGTAGGTGGGTGCAATTGCCCTGGGCAACAAGCTTTAGAGGGCAACAAGCTGAGCTTGACATTAGTCCATCGCAAACTACAGGCCGTGATGGGTAGTGCAGCTTCCATACTTTAGAAGTAAACTACCTCAGAATGCCAGAGGCAAAGGAGTGACAGCGAGATGCAGGTATCTAGTTGTCTTGTGTGCTCCCTGAAGCATCTGGTGGGCCACTGTGAGATACAGGAAGCTGGACTAGATGGGCCTTTGGCCTGATCCAGTGGGGTTCTTCTTATGTTCTTAGTTGCCAAAATTGTGAAAACCTTGGTAAGTATGAATAATAACATCATGTTATATACCATTTGATATGGAATTTAATGCAGCATGCAATGAAACAAAACAGAGTGTAATATCTTCATTCTATCAAAAGTCATGGCCAAAAAACCCCAAGAAAATGAAAACTTCCTGTTGCGACATCACTTCTGGAGCATCGTTTTGCCTTCTGCATTCGGCTACACTTTCTTCAGCTATTCTGGGGTGTCTGTTGAGCTCCATATCCATATTTCTGTTGGTTTTGCATTCCCCTTCACCTGGGCTTCAATAATAGCCAAGGCAAGTTCACCAGTAAACAAAGTACACGTGGCCCAGTTTCACTTTTCAAAAGGTTTGATACATTTTTCTTGCCAGGTTGATGCGTGGAGACATCCTTCTCTAGAGTTATTGAGGGTCTGCATTCATCAGATTGGGACCATTCTGGTGGTGTTGTGTTCCCCTTGGTCTGCCCTTCAAAGTGGACCGAGGCAGGTTCTCCTATTCTTGAATAAATGTACACATACTGCTCCAGTTTCCATAGGGCTCAATGCATTTTCCTTATCATCTAGCTGCTTGTCAGTTTCATGATCACCAACTCACAGTTTGGGAACTGAATTAGAGGAACAAGGATATGGCATGTAGAATTTATTCCAGTTTTGTTTTTAATTCCTAGAGAAGTCTGGATTCCAGATTCTATGCTGTCCTGTGTTGCCCCACCATATATTCTGCAAGTGTCAATGTCATTCATAGTAACAGTTCTCTACAGACTGAAGTCTGGTTGTTTGCATTTTAATCACCCTTTGAGAAACCTCTTTTCTACATTAAGTTTCACGCTAGGGCACAAAGGCCTGTTGGACAACTGAATAGCTTCACTGTATAAAGCTTTGAAAGGAAAGAGTAGAGAAGGGTTAATTATGCTAATATTGGTGAAAAGCTGAAGCTGATCCCCCTCCCTTGGACATTATATTGAGCCCATGGAAAAAGTGACACTTTCTTGATGTTTTCCCTGCCACGATGAAGAGAAGGCCTTTTGTCATTCGCCTTCTGTGATTATATTCATTACGCTGCAGAAGTGGCAACTATTTGATGTGTAATTGCTGGGATGGTGATGGTGTTCGGTGATGGGTTTTTGCAACATCATCTATGAAGAAGTGAAATAGACTTTGAAGACATTAGGGGCACAATTCTAACCTGGAGTTAGGCTGGCACAGTTAGGCAGCAAAGTTTGGCTGGCACAAGTGACACCATAAAGCATGTTTGGAGCACTCTCAGAGTCAGGGAGGATGGCGCACATCTGTGTTGGCCTCTCTGACTCTGAGAGTGGTCCAAACATATTTTACAGTGTCCCTTACAGTGGCCGGCCAAATGTTGCTGGCCTAACTGTGCTGGCCTAACTCCAGGTTAGGATTGCACTCTAGGACTCACAGACTTTGAAAGAGGAATCAGTATTGCCTTCTCAGATCAACCAATATCCCGTTTCCACCTTCATTCCTCTGAATGCTTTGGACCACATGTCACCCCATATTGTCACTGGTGGCCACACAGTAGATGGTAAATTCTTTTCTTCCTTGACACGCTACATTGAGAGCACCTCATTCAAAAAAGCTCCATTTCATCTGTGTCTCTTTAAAAGCCATTTCCTAATCACATCGGCGTCTCCTGGCCTCAATCTCAAAACTATTTTCGATGGATAGAGAATTCAATTTGAACAAAACAGAATAACCACCTGCGCGTGTGGCTGGGATTCTTACCCCCCCTCCAAGTCGCTCCACACATGACACCCGTCTCCATGTTTAAAAATCTATAACAGTGGAGTGGAGAAAGGCTTGATGAGAAATTCGTATGCCAGCCTTCTCACCACTGTAATTCCATTCTGCCTTTGTAATTGTCCGATATTACATTGTTCCCTGCCGGAAGATTAATTAGCTAGTCTTACCCCTCCAACATACCATCCCTCTGAAGCCCTCAAGGAAGCTGGCGTGGTGCCAAGTCTGGCGTATTTGCTATGCAGGCTGGCAGCTGCTTCTCTGCTCCCTTAACAACAGTTGCTGTGCCAACTGACCCCCTTTTCCCCTCCCTCCCCTACTGCTCCCCAATCCTCCGCCCAAGAGGTAGCGAAGTTTTAATGCCATAGGCTGGGGGTGGAAGGAGAAGGAAAAGAATAAAACCGCACACAACCCGAAAGTCTGATTGGCATAATTACTCACACTCATTAAGTATGGCTGCACTGCATATGCAAATCAAGCGAGTCAAGTGCGGGAGGCGCGTCAAGCTGCGGGAGCACCAATAATGCCTTTCGGATTCCTCAGTCCTGTCTAGCGTTCTGGGGAAGAATGCGAACGAGATGGCATCTTGCAGGGATGGTGGGCTGCGCTGACAGAAAAGAGCCTTTGCATTCAAGCTCAAGACCTCTGACGTTGAGCAGAGAGGGAGAGCCTTGAAAAGGGAAGACAAGAAAGGAAGGAAAAAAGAAACATCGGAGAGAAAGAGCAGAAAATGGGGCAGGGAGAGTTGAAGGTGGGAAGGCATGGGGAAGATGGCCAGCCATTTTGGATTTAAAGGAAACAGAGGGGCAAAGATAAGGGAAGGCACCAACCTGCCTGGGCATGTAGCCGCATCTTCCACCCATCCCACCCCATCTAGTTTTTTTTTCCTCCCCCTCCCAACAGGTCACCTTCCTTGGCAATCAAGACATGGTCTTTTGTGACTACTATTAGCTAAGAGAATGGCATTTTTGCATACACACTAAAACTGCTCATTGTGTATTCACTTGGCGAGGAGCCTGATCCAGCGCAGAATATCTCAGCATGCCGGGCAGCAGATTTTCCGCTTTTGTTTGGCACAGTCTCTGTTTTGGGCAAGGGAGTTTTTTTTTATTTAATTTTGTTTTTTGTTTTCAATTAGCTTGTCTTCACCTTCATTGTTTCCACATTTTCATTGTTAATATGGAGAACCGGCTCTTTTAAATTGGCAGATGTCAAACAAATACATTTAATTTTAAAAAATGTGGGGGGAATTTGCTTTTTGGAGAATGATTGCAATTTTTATTTCTAATTACTAGAAATATTTTTTGCTTTATCAGTTTATATCCATGCCTCTGTTTGTAATTCCCCCCCCCAAAAAACTAATCTCCCTCTCTTTCTATGACCTAATCATAGCATGCTGATGAATTAATTGTCGCTATATTTGGGGGTCGCAGGAAGGGAGAAATTATAAACTTAATGAAAGAAAAAAAATACATAGATGTTTCTAACACATTCAGTAAAAACCATGCTAAGTAAACTGCACGCAATTCGTCTTTGCTGAGGGTCGTGGAGTAATAAAGGACAGTAGTAAACGAAAGTGCAAATTGGTCAGGTTGTGGGAAAAGTCACTGTCTGCCACAGTGCAATAATGAGGGGGAGAAATGGCTGCCAACCCTCCTCTCTGGATTTCCAAAGAGGATCCTTCCTGTGGTTGAAGCGGCTTGAGAATGCTTACGATATAGGAGGTTCTGTTTCTGAAAGCAGACGTTTTTTTAAAAAAAATCAGATTTAGAACAGCAGAAAGGAAGGAGAAGAGCTCTACCGTGCCCATATACTCACACTTCCAATACAAATATTTTGGACTTCTGATAGCTTGGTTACAATTTAGCTTGTTTTACACAAGACTCAACAGCAGCAACCAAATGACAGACAATACATACTGCTTTGTAAGCCAGGCTACAAACAACAACAACAACAACAACAACAACAACAACAACATGTGTGTGGTTTTCAACCTGGTGATCAGTGAAGGTTGTGTCACTGTGTTTTGTCTCCCTTGCACACATGCAAACTCACAGACCGCGGGTTTCAGTGGCACAGAGTGGACACCAGGCTGCGGCAAGATGTGTCTTAATTGTAGGATATGAGGACTGTGATCCAATATTATCATGGGGTCTAATTAAGTGCCATCAAGCTTAATTTTGAGGCTCAGCTCGAATGCTGAAGCTGAAAAGTACCCCCATCTCTGTCGTGTGTCTCCCATCCACTTGCCCTCTCCCCTCCATCACATCTTTGTGTATTACATGAACATGAATTAAACTCTGATGAATGCAGTATTAATTAATTACACAAAGATGCGCATGGCAGAGGAAAGGGGAGTTCACTGTTATGCAAATGTGCCAAGGATGAACAGCTGTAAATTTGTTTTATGCGGTGTTGTTTTCCCCTCTCTCTTTGCCCACAAGATTGAGCGACAAAACTGTATGTTAATAAGTCAGCATGCCTAATCTGCAGGCACCAAACACAAGCATCCAGGAGGAGATTTACAGCCATCTGTCTCCTGGTGTCACAATGCGAGATGGGAACTGGATCATTCCAAGAAAAAGAAAGGAGTGTTCACAGGCAGCGCTCAGTGCCGCCATTTTCTTGCACTCCGAAGGGTGGCTGAGACATCCCTTTTACACGTCCTGAAATGGCTGTTCACAGAGAGCTTGTGCCTGGGAATTTGTCCCCATTCACTTCTAGACTGAGCCAGCTTTCCAAGGAGGAATTTCGTCTTATTCTCAGAGATGGAGACTGCTTGCTGAGGCGTTATTAGCTATATTCATTTTTCGAAAGTGAAAAACAAAGCACATGTTCCAATTGCCACAAAACTAAATTTGCATGCCCCACAGCAGTGATAATGGCAGGATTTTTGTAGCGTAATGGGAAGAACTGCAGAATGATATATGATCTCCCACCACAGGACCAATGTGAGGCCAACCATCACATTTAGAGTGCAATCCTAACCTGGAGTTAGGCTGGCACAGTTAGGCCAGCAAAGTTTGGCCAGCACAAGGGCCACCATAAAGTATGTTTGGACCATTCTCGGAGTCAGAGAGGCCAGCACACAGACCTGAGGCATCCTCCCTGACTTCGAGAGTGGTCCAAACATGTTTTATGGTGGCCCTTGCGTCTGCCAAACTTTGCAGGTTAGGATTGTGCTCTTAGCTTGTAATAATAGCAATAGCACACAAGTGGACTTAAATTCAGTCTCCTGTCAGTACCTGAGAGTCTATATATATTCAGGCTTTCTGTGCACACATGAACTGTAATACAGCAAACGGAATCAACAATGCACTAGGGTACACACATGGAATTGTGCCCCAGCTGCTGAACTTTGAGATTTTCTGTAGGAAGGAGTTCTTGCACTTCAAGCCATTGAAGAATCTATCAAAGGTTCCAGTAGAAACTTCATGACCCATCCTGTAGTTTAGCAGCCCTATACCAGGTGATAACTCCTGACGAAGTTGCCATCATCAGATGCAAGAACATCTTAGTCATTCAGGCAATGCTACACATAACCAAATTCCATTGGGACATATATTGGAGTGCAGCCAGAAATCATTACTGTAGGAAACTCTAGACCTGGCAGGGCAGGGGGTTAGGGGGGCTCACAGGCATGAGTACAGAAGAGACAAATCTTGCCTTTCACCTACTTTCACATCCTAATGGAAAAGTAACTTTATAGTGAATGAGAGAGAAGCAGATTAAGCGATACATTTCACTGCATTCCAGGATTCCATTTTCTCTTCAGCAACGTATTGGAGAAGTTGCTCTTGTTAAGAGGTTGACGTTGCTTTTCTTGCCAAAGATAGTCGTTGCACGTTTCCTATCACCAGCACCTCACAAGCGGCCACTTCATCCAGCTGAAAGAGTTTACTGCAGTTTCCAGCTGTAGTCTCCAGTACAGGGCTAAAACCTGTTTGAAAAGGTTGCCAAGTCTTCACTGGAGATGGTGCTTCAAAGCACCAGGGCTATTGTTTCTGTGGCCACCACCTCACTAGTAGCAGGACCGCAGGACTCAACTATTGCCTCACCACAGCAGAGGAAGATGGGGTGACAATTCAGTTATTTGTTTGGGCAAGGTGTTCTTTTTGTTTTTAATGGGAAACACAATTCACAGCAAAGTTTCACAGACTGCCCTGGGATATGTTCAAAATTATATTGCAAAACAAAGCCATGCACTGGAGGGGAATTGTTTGCAACACGCAATTCTCTCTCCCCTCCCCCCCCCAAAAGATACTGGATATAAGTGCTCTTGAGGAACACTGAGGTGTTGTCTAAAATATTTGCGTGTGACCCGCCTCTTTGCTCTCTCTGAATGTGTCCCTGGAGGACAGGAAGAACAGCATGTGGTGTGAGAAATGCAATCTTTGGATCCTCTTTCAGTGCCTCAGAATCACCAATTTCACGCAAAGATCAGGTAAGGCGGCTCTAGCAAGAAGGGCTCACTTGATCTGCCCTCTGTTGTCAGGGCCTGAGTATAAGGAAGGGAAGGCCTTTGGGCACAGTACAATTGGGCAACCAAGCCAAAGAATGGCTAGAAGACAGTAGTACGAGCCTGAGGTAAATTCCCAAGCAGGCCTCAGCTCCACCATCTGAAGGGAAAGAAAAGAAAAAAACCTGAGCTCTCTTTCAACACAATGGCACTAAATGTAAATACAGGTTCACTTTTAAATGACTGGTTAAGTTGACTGCAGCTTGAAGGGATTATGGTGCTGAAATCCTTGAACCTGTGGGAACTGCCATTGAAAAGGATAAATACAAGTTACTGAACAGCAGGTAATAAAACATTGCATTTAACTCTCCTAATACCAGCCCTTGTTAATTAAAACACACACACACACACACACACACACACACACACACACACCCCTCCTGTATGGCAAGTAACAATTAACTGCATTGTACAGATGGGCTGTGGGAGGCTCAGAGAGCTTAAGGTGACTTCCTGAAGGTTACAGAGTAAGTCCACAAAGAATAAACCACCAAGGACTGTAGCCAAGCCTCTCCATTTCCAGACTTCTTGATTAACTGAGGCATTTCTTTCCCACAAGTCATTAGGAAAAAGGCCAGCGCTGAGTGGGTTAAAGGCAGCTTATCAAATTAGGCATTAAACTAAATGGAGAGAAAGTGCTGGTAAGAATTTGCAGAAAACCATTCAAATTACCAGTGTGGGTTACAGTAATTGCTAAATTATAGTGTGGCTGCTTCATTCCACACAACCTTGACCTACCCCCCAACTTTAAGAATATGCAGGGGCTGACTCTGGCAGACAAAACCCAGGGAGTCCTAAGTTATAGTTTGACACTCTATTATTATGATTATTATTATGATTATTACTCTTACATTAGCACCTAGAGGACCTAGCCAAGGACCATTGTGCTGGAAACAGCACAGTTGCAAATAATAAAAATGTTAAATCTGACAATTTAAGTAGTCATGAGAGACAGTGAGAACTGTAAGTGGAAGGTAGCATGGCACAGAGAGCTAGTGCTACCTTGGCCTTGGAGAAGGGAGGATAAGAAACATGCAAACACTAAAAGCCCAGTCCTGAACTGCCTGGTCTTTGCTGCACTACTGGAGGCACCTCGGAAGAAGGAGACATTCTATTCGTTCCCTTCCCCCAGTAAGCCTGGAGACCCGCCAATGGGTCTCCTCATGTCTGTGCCAGCTATTTAGCTGGCACAAACATGAGGGCCTCTGTGGTCGGCCGTGTGGCTCAACACAGAGGTCTTGAATCAGCAGCGAAGGTCACTGCTGGTCTCACCCTACCCTGCCCCTCCCTGAGCCCAGATCCACTCTCCCACTCCTTCCGGAATTGCCACAATGCCAGCAGCCGGTTCACTTGCCGGCCACCATCACTGCAGCGCCATTTCCAGGCGGTGCCTCCAGTTCTGTGAAAGTCCTGCAGAACTGTCAGGATCCTGGTGCACATCACATGATGTCATCACACTCGCTGACACTGCTAGCTAACCCAATGAGGTGCCACAGTCGCTGGTTGCTGTGCATGCTTGCCAGCTGTCACAACAGTGTCCACCAGTCCTGGGTGAGAATAGGGAGTGGGAGGAATGGGCTGTTCGTTGGTGAGGAGGGGGGAAGAAACAGGGCAGAGAGGAGGCAGAAGGGGTGGATCTGGTGGCAATGATGCACACTGGATCTTATCCCCACTTTTGTAAACACTGCCATCCCTTTCCTTTCCTCGGACAAATGCCAACAAAATTTAGATATATTACTCCACACTCGCTTTATATATTTCAGCTTTTGTTATGTTTGTTTTTTTGTTGTACAGTTGTTTTGTTTGTTTTAATGCAATGTATTGCATTAATAAAAATATATTTTAAAAAATGTAGTAAAGCACCACTGCATTTCCCTTCCATAAACGCAGCTTCAGATAATGTAGGTCTCACAATTATCATCCCTGAGGTTCACCAGATCAAGGTACTCTTGTTCCTTCTCCATTAAAGCCAAGAGAAAGTTGCAGAAGTGCCGAATGCTCTTAGGAGGAAAAACATTACAGCCTCTGAAAGCCTTTTAAATGATTTAGATACAACCCTGCCTGTAATAAGACATCTATTTTGGTTAATCTCTTAGTTGCAAATCTTGGAACTTTTGAACCTGCCCGAGGCTGCTGTCAGCAGAACTCTATTTAAGACTGCTTATTGTGAATAACTGCCATTTCCCAGCATAACCTCCAAACCTCTTAAAGTCGTTCTCATTGCTTTGCCCAAATACAGTTGCCACCAGGAAACAGAAAAAGGAAACTTTTTTTCTTTTAAAAAATTAATTTTGCTAAGATGTTTGAACAAGCTGAATTGGAAGAGCTCAGGCTATTTCAATTGCAAGACAGCAATTGGATAACTTTATTTAGGGGATTTTTAAGAAGTCAACCAAGGGCCAAATCCTATGGTTGCCCCACACAGCCAGAACTAATGTTCCAACAGTGACATAGGTGATCCAGCACTGGAGCCTGGGTTGGGGGGGGGTGAGTAAAAACTTCTAAAATATTGGCCCTCTATTCAGTGGTGTCATTCAAATGATTTAGGAACAGGAACTCACTTTTGATTGGCACTTGTCAGGAACCCGGAACCAGCCATGGAGCCTGTTAGGATCCGGAACGCCCATTCTGGTCCGTTCCCCCGAATGACATCACTGAATATACTAGATTCAATGCGGAACATTGTGCTGGAATGTCCTAACCTGGAATAGTGCTATGGATGGACTGTCCCCATGAGCAATTGTTCCCCCCTCCCACACACACACACACACACTAATGGCATAACGAGATGTGTTGAGTTTTGCCCTGTTTTTGAATTATCTCTCTGTGTTGTGGTTAATATTAATGTTTCTGCTTCTGGTTTCGATATTTTTTTACTTATTGTTTGTCCCATGGTCCTCTGTAAGACGCCTTGGGTATTTGCTTTGGCATGGGAAAGGCAGGTTATAAATTCATCAGAAATGACATCATCATCATCATCATCATCATCATCATCATCATCATCATCATCATACATTTTATAAATTAATTTTATAATGTAAAATAGATATTTTTAAATACATAAGTAAAACAATTACCTCCTGCTGTCTGTCTGATCACATTTACCCCCCATGATTGCTATGCATTGGCAACAGTGGTGCGGGATAAAATTTGGCAGTAAGGTTGTAGGCGTGAATGACGATGCTTTGCTCACTAAGCATCAGGCAAGGGGTTGGAGAAGGAGGACCAGTTTCAGGCCATGTCATTACATTATGGTTTCATTTCGTTTGCTATGACTAACAACTCATTTGTCTCTTTATCTCATCTGTTCCTGAATCTAACGTTTTTCCTGCTCTGTGGTGCTTGTTTTCCAGGGGAGCAATCAGCTGTTCCAAATGTGTATGGTAAAGAGTTTCCTTTGGGTTTTGTCCTTGCAAATCCTTACTAAACTGAAACAGTGTGATTGTCCTGACAAATCCACACAAGGGGTGTGCATTTCTTTCATGGATGATGGGAAATTGAATCCAATCAGGCCCATTCAGTGCAATTTGAGCACAAAGTATATGCCTGCTAGTCCAAATGAACCAAGTGACGTATGATTCATTGGGCCTCTTCATTTTCATGATGAAGAATGGATTCAGGATCTTACCTTGGACTGGGACAGAATGTTGGGCTTTTTTCCCTTTCAACTCTAAGTAAAAAGGAGTGTTGGAGCTCTCCCTAGTGGCTGCCTCCTGGTGGCCACCATGGTGTTTTGTTTTGTTTTTCTCCACAATGCTCTAGCCTTTGCATGTATCTGGGACATTATTGGCGGGAGGGAACCTGGCAGCCACCAGCATTTCCAATATGATTTTGTGACAGCCAGTTGCCTTGTTCTCCCAGAATACCAAAAACTGTGCAACGTCTGTTGCACTATGGAGAAAAAACATGGCAGCTCTGCTCCATTACAAGGTGAAGCACTTCTCTCCCTTTCCTATGTTAATTAAAGGCAGCAACTGGCAAACCTGACTTGCCTTTATTCCTCCCACCCCAGCAGTTAGGCCCGGTTACATAGCAATTTCTGCAAATCATCATGGTAGATGAAGATGTAATATCTAGACTATGCAATTTGCAGAAATAGATAATTTGCAGAAATTATCTATGTAAATTCAAGATAATTTGCATTTTGTGGTATTGGATCATCAATTACAAAATATAATAATAATAATAATAATAATAATAATAATAATAATAATAATAGTAGTAGTAGTAGTAGTAGTAGTAGTAGTAGTAGTAGTAGTAGTAGTAATTTTGAATTAATTGAGCTTAGAAAAGCCTCACCTCTATAAGTATTAGACACCCTGATTTCAAGTGTGCAGGTTAGGCTTCCAGCATCTTCTCAAGTGTGACACCAAAATGCTCGCTTACAGCTCTGATATGCTTTTGCAAAGATGTTATTTTTAAAATTTCAGTTGATTTGCATCTGATGGGTTGGGTGGCTTGTTCATTTTAGTCTTATTTTTATTTCATTTTTCCTGTTGCAGATTACAAGGCATGCCCCTCCCCTTGTCACAAAAAAACAAAAACAAATGGAGCAATTAAAATGGGGAGGGGCTTCTGACAAAGCAAATATGATGTTAATGAATGTCAAAATGAAAGCGGGACTTAAACAAAACAAATGGTGTACAAAACTGGGGTGGGGAATCTTGAAGTCCACTCAATCCACACTTGGTGCTGATCTCCACAATTGCAGCAAGAATATCCTCTTGTGGAAAGTGGGGAAAAAGAGGCTCACAAAAATCATCTGCTTCCCCCTTTATCTTGGACTCAAAGGAAATCAAGAAAAAACAAGGGAGAAGAGGGAAAGGACAAGGTGGAGAATACAGAGCCCAATGATGTAGCTGAGAGACGGTTGGGCTGAGACAGGAGAGACTTGGGTTGAGGATGGAACAAGGTGAAGATGGCCTGAACGTTCCACCTTCAGGTAACTTTTTGGTTACGGGTTACATTTGCCCCCTTACCTGGTTTAAAGCCCCATCCTTCATCATGGAGCCATTTGGATCTGTGCCAACGAAATCTCTGGCACAGTCCGAGAAGCCATGTCAGTTTTTCGGGCCCAGGAGGGGGAATAGCATTCAACGTGTGCTGCCGCCGCCAATCCAACCCCTATCCTAGGCCTCATCCCTCCCTCCCTGTTCCAGTATCTCCCCCCCACACACACACACACGCTGCAGCAGGAGTTTACCTGCTCTGTTGGGAGCTGCTCCTAGATTCAGCACTGGTGGGACAGCACAGGCCTTCCTACTGGTGCTGTTTACTCCCGGGGGACGGGGGGATGGGGACAAATGTGCTTTGCACCTAGGCTGGTGTAGTAATCACTGCACAGGCATACCTGAGGGTTAGTAGCACAATCCTATGCTCGTCTACAGAGAAGTAAGTCCCATTGCCTTCAATGAGGCTTACTCTTAGGGAAGTGTGCATAGGATTGCAGCCTAGGTCATTTAAGAGGGTGTTTATGAACATCTCAGTATAGCAAGAGGGCAGTTAGAAGTCCTGCACATATAACATAGTGGTATATGTCACAGTTACAGTCCAAAATGTGAACGATGCTTCTGTGGATCTTACTGAAACAACACCAGCCACAACAGAATGAAGTTTTTCCCCAGGTTCAAATAAATTCTAACTTAATGGTCAACAGCCCAACCCTAACCAGAGCTGGAATAGGCAGGGAGACAGCTGCCTATTAACAACTGCCTAATAATGAGACAGCTGTGGTGCAACTCAGAGTAAGGGGATGTTTGTCCCCTTACCCCGGGTAAAGTCCCAGGCACCCCTTTGTGGCTACTCGGATCTGCGCAAGTGACCTGTATAGGGCCTACCAGCCCAGGGCTGGCACCAGGGGTTAGGATCCAGCCTGGCTGGTCTGCCCACCTCCCCCCATTCCACCTTCCCTACACCCTCCCTGAGCCCCTGTGCCAGCTTCCATAGACTGGCTTTATCTGGCTCTAGAACTGGCACAGGGAGGACGGTGCATGTTTGTGCACTGACCTTCTTGACAATGAAAGTAGGGCAAATATGCTTTATGATGTATTTGCCACACTCATAGGCTGGCCCAAGGAACTATGGGCAGTAATGGCCTACCGGCATGTTATACACCCCAAGACAGATACCAAGGATAAGGTTAATATTCCAGCTATAATGATACATTGTTTTGATTGGGCTTTTGAAAAGATATAAAGCTGGTCAGTGGAGAATATTGAAAATTCTTATTTCTCAGGGATGTCTCTAGAAGTGACAGACAATTTTATCATAACAGAGGTGGTTAATAAGCAAATCGTATCTTTCATTGGTGTCAGTGAGAATCGTAAAAGTTGAACGAAACATTCTATACATTTCTCTGTTGGCAGAGAATGGAGAGCAAAGAGAGAATTTAGGAATGGAGCACCATAATTAAATGCACAAATTGCCTATGGGTTTAGAGGTAAACTGCAGGTGAAGTGAATGGGATGGCATTGTTTGTGCAGTCTTAGCTGTAGTGGTCTGCTGTCATGCTAATAATGAATATATGCATTATTAATAGCAGTGTTTATTCTTATTAAACCAAGTACAGCCAGTTAATATTTAATTCAGAATCTGCATGCATGAAATCCTCTCCAGCCCTTCTCAGAACTGCATTCCTCTTCATTTGGAAAGGCTTGATTTTGCCATCAAAATGGGCAAAGCAAGACAAAAAGAAAAGCAAACTTTGGTTAACTACTGCAAATATGCTACAATTCCAAATCCTAATGCAAAGTTTTAGGTGGGCTGTCCCAAAATCCACTGTTTTTGTCAAATCTATCTTAATTTTTTTTTCTAAACTGAAAAGACGGGCAGCGCAATCCTACACTGCTCATCACGTTGCCGCTACATCAATGCGTTGACATGATGGACGTAGCGCTGACGTGGGGGCGCCGAGCGACACTCCCGCATTGGCGCTACAGCTCTCAAGCCGACGCTATTCATAGCGTCGGCTTGAGAGCACCGACGGGGAGCCTCCCTTGTGCCGACCAAAGCCGGGGGAGGCTTTGTCCCATTTCGGAACGGGGATTGGCAGGGGGAGGGGGGTTGAGGGCAAGACATGGGCGCGTCCGGGATTTGGCCATACAGCGAATCCTATACCCCACTTGGGAGGCTGTGCAGCCCCGATTCGGGCTGCGCGGGCTGCTTGAATCTGAGCCTGCTGTTTAGCAGCACCTCTTCAAGGCCGGGTCCTCCCCTCACCCCATCCCGTTCCTCCCCCCTGCCCCGACCCCCTATGGGCTTACCGGAGGCTGGCGCTGCTGGAGCACCAGCAAGCCGCCCACTCACGTTGTGCCCTGGTGCCAAATGAGCGCCACCCCAGCGCAAGCGTTGAACTGTTGTGGATGTGCTTTACAGACATGCTTTTATGACATGTACCGCTGGCAATAAGGGGCTTCTGAACTGGATGTTCATCCAGCCTCAAGACTTTAAATCTATGCTGCAATGCAACTACTCTCGGTCTGCACAAGCAAGTATTGCATTATTTTATGATGTGCGTCCAGATGAGGGTTGTTTTTTTCAGAGAAATCCTGCAGTTCAGGATCAGAACTAAACAGTGAAGTTACTCCTATGGATTTTGCCCATGACTTTTAACACACAAACTGATTTTTTCTCCCTTTGAAGTCTGCATCCACCACCCCATGAGGTTGATACAGTTTGCTCAAACAAACCTGGGAAGTCAGAACACTGAAACTTGCTTTCTTCTGATATTCAAGATAAAGCCATGCAACTTTGATCCTGTCTTTCCATGCTTAAATTCATCCGCTAATTAAATTCAGGGCGTAATTCTAAAGTGAGTTAGGCCAGTATAAACCAAGCCAGCAAAGTTTGGCCAGCACAAGGGATACCGTAAAGTATGTTTGGACCACTCTTGGAGTCAGAGAGGCCAGCACACAGACGTGAGCCATCCTCCCTGACTCAGAGAGTAGTCCAAAATGTTTTATGGTGGCCCTTGTGCTGGCCAAACTTTGCTGCCTTAGCTTATCAATCAATCACTAGTATTTATATACCGCTTTTCAACATAAAGTTCGCAAAGCGGTTTACAGGCAAATAATAATGTTAAAGTTAAATGGCTCCCTGTCCCAAAAGGGCTCACAATCTAAAAGAATGGAGAACACCACCAGCAACAGCCACTAGAAAGACTTGCTGGGGTGAAGAGGGACAATTGCTCTCCCCCTGCTAAATATAAGAGGACACCACTTGAAAAAGTGCCTCTTGCCCAGTTAGCTTATGCCAGCCTGACTCCAGTTTAGGATTGCACTCTTAGTGAGGAAGGTAGGAATGCCTTCCTCCCCATTCAGGAGGACACCCTCTCAGGATGTCATTGTACAGTGTTATTCAAACTGTGGGTTGGGACCCACTTGGTGGGTCACAACCTGATGTCAGGTGGGTCGCAAAAAGCTGGGAGCAGCCATCTTGGAAACTGCAGACCTTACTCTTCTTATATTCCTTTTCTGAGTGTTAAGTGTTTGAATTAACAGTGAGGGTTTTTTAAAAAAGTTTGTTTTCCGTTCAGTGCTTTTATATAATATTTTGTCCCAATCTTGCTTTCGGTTCGGGATGTTTCATAGTTGTATTATTATTTATTTATCTGAAGAATATATACCCTGCCTTTCCCATGCTGAAGGAAATGCCCAAGGCGGCTTACAGAGAACAAACAAGGTACAATGTAAAACAAGCACAAAAGTAAAACAAGAATTTAAGAAACAACAACATTAAACATTAACAGGAACAATGAGAGTAACAAGAATAAAATTAGACCCAATTCTCTATATCAGGTCGTTTGGGGGGAGGGAAAAAACATTTGACCGGGGAGTGAGCAAAACTGTGACACAATACCAGAGGGACAGAGGGCAGACAATCAGCCAAAGGCCGGACGAAATAGCTATGATTTAAGCCCTCTCCGAAAGGCCATAAGGGAGTGTCTTAATTCTGCTGGAAGGGAATTCTGTATTTGTGGAGCCGTTATACAGAAGGTTCATCCCGGAGCTGCCATCCCTTTCACTTGGGACAGAGGGGGCAGTTGAAGGAGAGTCTCTTTAGATGACCTAAGAGGGCAAACTGGCATGTATGGGAGAAGGCAGTTGTACAATTGCTGTAGTCCAAGAATGCCAATTTGCAATTTATTATTACAATGACAGCATTTCCTGCTTGATGATGTCACTTCCTGCTATGACATCACTTCCAGTGGGTCCAGACACAAGTGCCATTCTAAAAAGTGGGTCCTGGTCTAAAACGTTTGAATACCACTGGCCTAGGATCTTCTGCCTTCTTGTCTGAGACTATAGTTTATAAAAGTAGAGCTAGGGGTCATCCAAAGGTAAAGCCAATTCCCCGCATAAATCTAGAGCTGAATTGGTGCCACAATAGGGAAACCAGTCAACTGTATATTTGTGCTTACTCTAGGAACATTTGTAAGGCAACTTACCATATAAGCAACCCCTTAGTTAGCAACCCCTGCAAGAGGCACTTTTCCAAGTGGTGTTCCTCTTAGGTTTAGCAGGGGAAGAGTAAGTGCCCCTCTTCACCTCAGCTCAGTGTCTTTTCTAGTGGCTGTTGCTGGTGGTGTTCTGCATTTTTTAGATTGTGAGCCCTTTTGGGACAGGGAGCCATTTAACTTTATTATTTGCCTGTAAACCGCTTTGGGAACTTCATGTTGAAAAGTGGTATATAAATACTGATTGATTGATTGATTGATATGTACTGTATGCTTGGCAAGATCGTTCTCTTGCAACTTGAATGTGAGCCCCTTTTAAAAATCACAAATCTTGGAACGGAAGCAGGATCATTGTAATAATGTTTGTGATCCTTTGCAGGATTTTGGATGCAAATCCACACCTTTAATGTGCCGTTGTACAATATATGAAGGTCTAGGAGATGATTTTAGAAATATCTGTTTAAAGAAGGGATAGCACAGGAATTTTGTTGGGAAGATTTGATGGCGTGCTTTCTAGGTATGATTGCATACTATGTATTTTGTTGGGCTTCATGTACTTACGTACTTCATGTAATAGTAAAACATTATAGATTTTACTGTAGCTGTTTCCTACAGCTCTGTTAAAAATATCACGTTATATGTATTTCATACGATGTCCCTGCTAAGAGCCACCCTTTTGTGGGCTGACTCTCTTGTATTTTGCAGGAGGGACAGCAATGTCCTATTTGTCCCAGCATAGGAGTTCTTCACAGTGGCTGTCGCTAATTTCTCTCTTGTGTTTCTTTTTAGACCTTGAACCCCTTGGGGATGAGGATCCATCTTCTCACTGCTCCTATGTATACAGTTCTGTGAACTTTTCATTGCTGTTAAGTGGTACATAAATATTGTTAATAATAGTAATGTTTATGATTGCACGATGTTCATCGTACTAATGTTAAATAGGCAGAGATAGTAAGAGTGCGCTTCAATCATAGTAGTACTTAGCATTTTACAGCACATTTGCAGAGGACTTTCATTTATTTTCTCGTGTCATCCTTATGATAACTCGGTAAGGAATTATTAGCTTCATGTTACAGATGGAGATACTGAGGCTGAGATACAGTGACATGCCCCAAGGTCACGGGCAGACCAACCCCAAGCTGTGCTGGTGAAGGGGTGCCAAACGGCCTTTGCTGCATCCAGTTCAGCTCAAGGGGCTGCTGGAAGTCTCCATGTAAAGTCCCAGCCATCTGAATGGGGTTTCTCCGCTTCCCACCAGATATAAACCTTGTTATACCAGGAGGGGAATTATGATATGGTAGAGGCCTGCTAAGTTGGTCCTGCCCCCTTCCAGGCCCGCTACACCCAGTTCCACTGTCTCTTGCCCCAAAACACCCGACCTGAGCCTCCTAAACACCCCACCACCACCCTCTCCCACCCTGTGTGCCACCCAGTACAACCCTACCTGTGCTGGCCAGCACTGCTCCTGGATGCGGCATTTGCAAGCTGATGCATGCCATTAAGGCAATGCGGCAGGTCTAGGAAACAGGCAAGATAGGATTGTGCAGTGAGTTTCAGAGTGCAATCCTCACCTGGAGTGAGGCCAGCACAGTTAGGCCAGCAGTTTGGCTGGTCCAAGGAACACCATGAAGTATGTTTGGACCACTCTTGGAGTCAGAGAGGCCAGCACACCATCCTGCACCATCCTCCCTGACTCTGAGAGTGGTCCGAACGTGCTTTACGGTGTCCCTTGTGCTGGCCAAACTTTTCTGGCCTACCTGTGCCGGCCTCACTCCAGGTCAGCATTGGGCCCTCAGTAACAGATACAAAAGTGAAATGAAACATGGGTCTTCTTCCAAGCTACTTCCAGCTCCAGGTTAGTCTTGTGGCCTGATTCTGGCCATATTTACTCAGAAGGAAGTTCACCAAATTCAGTGGGATTTACCATCAAGTATGTGCACATCAAATGGCAGTGTTAGTATGTGTGCATATATTAGCTGGTTTAAGCCAATCTCAGTAGATTTGCTCTGCTTCTACATCCACCTGAGTGGGAAGAGCCTGCTGTACTTGAAGCTCAGGAGCAGCTGAAGTCACCTCATCTACATACACCTGTGTGTAATTGCCTCATCAGCAGTGACAGTGAGCTGTACAAGGTTTGTACCCTGAGAAATTCTTTCCATGTGGATTTGTCAGCTGTGGGATCCATGTACTTCTTCCAGGATCTCCCCACACTCGTTCTTTTCCAAACGATGAGGCTCACAAAGCTGTTTTTATTTTAAATCTAGCCATTATGCTTCTATTACATGTGTGTGCATGCACAATATGTGCTTGGGCCATGAATTTTTCCCACATTGCTGTGTAATACATTGTTGTGTGTTACAGAGGGAGGTTGTTTGTAGCCAAGGTGGCTTTCTGGGAATCTGGGCTGCTGTTACTAGTTTTCTCCTTGAGGAATCCTGGATAAGCCTTTGTGGATGAACATAGATGGTCATTTATTGAATGGTAACTTACCCTACCATTCTTGAAATCACTTGGTAATCCGGTTGGATGCACCAAACTGCCACGTCTGAAACAATGTTACTTTTGGGAGCACAAATTCCCCAACACCACACTTTTATGACTGCTAAATTGATGCAGACTGAGGCAAACAGCCTCAAATATCTAACCCAAAGGCTGTTCTGCAAATTTTCAGGCCAACATTGGAAACAAAACATTTGAAAATTTCAGCGCAGTGGTGGGATACACACATGTCTATTCTGAACCATAATTTCTCATGCAGGGCACAACTATTACATTTTAGTTTACAAAGTCATTCATTTAATTCCTGTACTAGAGGGAGAAGCTAGCGTGCAAAGAGGAGTTCTTGTACCAAGGTTGCCATATTTTTTTTTCCTGGCTCCTGTACCCTTAAACTGCACTGTAACTAAATGTGAAACTGTTGAAGTGCTTCCTTCCATTCTGATAGCCAGAAGCAAAAGATACATCTGCTTACTTTTTAAGAGCAGGGCAAGTGGAAAAAGGGTCAGAACCACCATGTACTGTTCCTACTTGCTCAAAAGGCTTTCTGGAGGTCCAGCTTTTCTTTGCTCATGACGAGCTGCAGCTACCAAAATCTCTTTTGCAGAGGAGTTTCAGGAGCCCTGTCCTCTTTTGCAGGTTGTGACATTTGGTATAGAAATGACCCCAACAAAGCACCCTAGATCCCTGCTTCCATAAGACAGTGTTTCTTTAGCAAAAACATCTGGAGCAGAGCTGGGTTTAACGAAGAGACTCCTAGCACCTTAAGGACTCACACGCACACTGTAAATGCCTTTCTGGACTGCAGTCATGGGCTACCAATGCTGAAATAAATTTGTCAGTCTTTAAGGTGCCACAAGACACTTTCCCCCCCTTTCATCTGCAAGTTATTAGTCTTTTGTTCCAATACTCCGTACTGCAGTTTTTCTTTTTTTTCTATTCCAGTCCTGAACATATTGCCTATTGGCATCTCATCTTTGCCTTCTCTGAGAACGAAAGCTCTTTCTGCCCCCAGCTCCCGTATTGTTATTTCTGGAGAGGATTTATAGCGTTTTGGGATAAGGTTCCAATGAAGTTATTAATCAGAGAGATGGAAGAGTCCGGTGCAGTTTATTGTATAATGTGGATGAAAGATAAGTCTGAATATTGATGCCTCAGATAATGATTAGGAGACAGGAATTTGGAGGGGGTGGTGAAAGCAAGGCACTGTGGGTAAATATATGCTGGGTTTGGTGGTATTACCCTCCAAGTAATTAGTTTTTAAAGCAGGCAGACGTTTCGGAAGCCATTTACTCTGTGCGGCTTTAATTATTTATGTTCTCTTTTATTCTTTTTATTTATAGCAGCTTCTCTTTTCAAACAGCAGCAGCGCAGTGTGATGGGGCCACTCATCCTGAAAAGAGATCCTTCTCTGTCACAAGTTCTCCCCCGCCCCCCCAAAAAAGTGTTTCCTACAGCTCTGTTAATTGACAACAGCCACGGGCTGGCCACAATCCTGCAAGCAGGTTTTCCCTGTGCTTTTCTCTTTGAGTAGCCTGACAAATAGAAAGGGAAGAGGATCACAAGGCCTGCTCTGCATAAGCTACTCACTGCTCTGCCCCTCCTCTATTAATTCGCACCAACAACTGGCAAACAGGGCCTGTGTTTCTTCCTTCCACCCCAATAGTTAGGGCCATTTGACTTCCAGTACTAAAATAGTTGTACAGTTTAACCAAATCATCATGGCAGACATTCAAGATAATTTGCATTTTGTGGTGCTGGCTTTTCAATTATTATTATTTTTTAAATCATGTTATCTAAAATTGTGCCTGGAAAAACCTTGTCTTCTAACTACTAGACACACACCCTGATTCCACTTGTGCATGTTGAGGGTTTGTTTGTTTGTTTCTTTGCTACATTACCAGCATCTCTTCAAGTGCGATACAAAAATACTTCTTTATAGCAAAACTGCTACATTTTTGCAAAAAAGTCACTATTTTAACAGTTTGGGCAGCCTCCGTAGCTTAGTTTTAGTGGTTCCTTTTACTCCATGTTTCTATTTCCCATTTGTTGCTTTATTCTGTTTTTATAGTTTCTTTTCTTTTCACTTCACTACCCACTTTGAGCCTTTGGGGAAAGTGCTTTATAAATATCATAAATGCATGTTCTAATCTGAGCTGCCTATATAGCAGGGAAAAGCAGGGTATATGTTTTTAAATACAATCAATCAATTCTGGCAAAAGTTGCAGAGGTCATTTTCCACCCCAAAATGTAACACACTTTAAATTGATTGAAAAAGCAGGAAAAGCCAGGTTTCCCTTGCTGTTAAGGTACAAGTGCATTTTCTCTTTTAAATGTGCATATGATGATAGCAGCCAATCTTTCCCTTTTTAAAAAATCTATGAGCATATAGAGGAGAAAATCAGTACACGTAAATATGATGTTTGTTTCACCCCTGCCCCAAGAAGGCAGTCACCCTAATTTTTTAGAAAATATACAGTACATCCTTTTCATTGTAACATTTTTTTTGCCAATCTACCAAGTGGGCTTTAAGCAGAAGCTGGGATAAGAGTTGGAGCAGTTCCATACTAAAAACCCGTAAGTATGTATATGCAGGTACCCTTTGGCTCTAAAAAAAAGAAACAGCTCACACACTTTCCATTTGAAACATTTATTTTTGGGAAATACATATTAAACACTATTATTTATACAAAACAGGACTAAATTCATCATAATGCATAAAACCCTCAAAAAGGCAATTTTTAAAGATTCAGATTATTGTTTTGGTTTTATCTGGTACAGCCTTCCCCTGCCCTCCTCCCCCCAAAGTATAATATAAAAGGAGAAAGCATTTTTGTCTTGCTTTCGCTGGCTGAGATATTGGCAAACAAGATGTGATGCATTTTTTGCTGAAGTGCATCGTATAAAGAAAAGAAAAAAAGAGCCATTCTCTGTTACCCTTTCATAGCCTTTTAACACTTGAAATATATATATTTAGTTAATACATATTTTGTATTTTGCTAAAATATAGCAAGTCAGCAAGTAAAAAAAATAATTTTCCTCAGCTTAACTCAGCTCAGTAAATATTCCTACATTTTTTTTCAGTTTGGGAGGGACGACACAAAAGTTAGAGGACAGTTTAGATTTGCTTACAACACAAAATGTATGAGAGCCTCCAAGCACAAAAAGTTGGAATATTTACTTATTGGAGGTGTGTGAGTTGCAAAACTAAAACAAAACGCTGGATGCAACTTGAAAGGAAAGCACTTGCCAGGGGCAGTTCAGAAGCAACAGATATGGTCCCAATCCATTCATGTGCTGGCATTATGAAGACCAGGAAGAGGCCCTGGGCCTGGCTTTTTCCTACAGTTGCACATTAGGCCATGCAGCCTTCCACTGAGAAATATTTGCCCACTGAGCAGGGGACACACTGGGTGAAAGATGGAAACCCAACATTTGTCTGCTGTGAAAGCCAGGAATCAGCAGGGCCTTCTTTTTCTTTGCATGAAAAAAGCCCACAAGAGGGCACATTGGACAGAGCTTTCTGCTTACGCTGAGAAGGAGCTGTCAAGTGAGCAGTCCAGTATATGGCTCTAGAGGAGGAGGCACCATGGAGCTGGGTTTTTAATACTCTGCTCCAAGGGAGAACATACTCAGGAAAGCTACTAGCTCTCTTGATCAGCAGATCACCATACTCAAGCAGGCTTCTGTTCCTTTAAGGGCTGTCACCCAACATTCTCCAGAACGATGGAGGGGAACTTTTGGGGTTCCCCAGTATTTGGTAAAAGTGACCACCTGTGCAACTTCTGGCTTGCTCAGAAGGAAGGGACAGAACTCCTGTCCCATCTGGAATGTAGTCACCCTACCTCTGCAATAAGACATCCTGTTGCATTTGGACAATTTAAATTAAAACTATGTTTAAAATAAGCCTTTGAGTACACTGCAAACACATCCATTTTAATGTTAACAGCGACAATGGAAATGGTGTAGTATGCAGACATAGGCAAAAGGCTTCTCATGATCCCCACCCGATCATCTTTGGGTACAGAGGCTGTGTGAAAAGCTATACTGTGTGACTAGGCTCTCTGGATTAAGCTGGGCTTGTAACCAAGAGCTATACATTGCACAACGCATGCGACAGACAGGACTCCACTGCTTTATATAGAGTATGGCTTTTCACATGAAAGGTGAACATGCGCAGCAGACACCTCAGAGTTTTAGCCACTGTTTCATGAGTTACGGAAACGGCACAGGAAAAAGGTTCGACTACTCAGAACCCATGAAAGGAGGAGGGGAAAAAAACAGGTTAAAACACCACCATTAAGGACTAGCATCTTCTCCTTAGGGTTTCAACACCTGACACAGAAAGGCAGGCATATGCTAAGCATTGAACAAACATCTGAGTCAAATCTATGTAAGTTGAGAGACAGCGAGAGAGCGAGAGAGAGCGACAATCTAAGCATCAGGCTGATCTGCACATCAAGAGTGACTTGTCCACATTACAGCTGCTGTGCTCATCCCACCATAGGCCCCTTCTCCAGTGAGCAAACTGCCTCCCTATTATTGCTGGTTTGTTTTTATTTTTTTAAGGAAAAAGAATGGAGGTCGGGTCGGGTCTGTGGGACTAAGTTTTGCATAGTGCCAAGGGGTATTGCACCATACGATCATAACTCACTTCTCTACCCCTCACCTCCTCACTTTCAAAAGCCACATCTAGTCATAAGAACCTTTACCTGAAATGGATGGAGTTAGAATGAAAACACACACACACACACACACACACACACACGCACGCACGCACACACACGCACGCACACACATGCATACAACCCCTGCAAACAAACAATCCCCCTGCACGACATTTCCTTGGCCTACAAAACTGTAAACTTTTGGCACTAATTGGTGGACTCAGAAGGATGTCCACAGAACTGAATCGGAGAAGGCAGACACAGGCTTCTGCCTCTTCCACACTATGGAGAAGGTACTATGGCACAGCTTCTCTCGCATCCAACGGAGCCTTATCACAGAGAGCCTGTACAAACAGGTTCAAACATACAGCTGGCATCACCATTCAGAGCAACCTCCAGAGCCCCTTCAGGACTGCTCAGGTGCTCCATTGAGTGTGTGTTTGGGGGGGGGGGGAAGGCTGCACTGACAGGATAAGGAATGTGCGGCATCCACTTTTTTCCTCTGAAGAAGTCATGCCCCCCCCAGTTACTAATCTTATTTCATGGGGCAACACAAGGGGCAAGGAAACGTTTCAGCCAGCACCAGCAGCCTTCAATGCCAGAGCAGATGTCTCTGGAATTGTAATTCAGTTTGACAAAATAGGAAATGCAAGTCTTCGCATTCCAACAAAGCATCCATCACCCTCTGCCTGAAGAGCACAACGCTGCTACAATTGACAGGAGCCCCTTCACCAAGATCCAAGAAAGGAGATCTGATGACAAGAACTACAGAGAATGGACACAACTACGATGAACAAAGGAAGTCGAGCAAAGCTTCTCCTGTGGAGATTACACTCAACTCCATCCCTCCTCTGTGATCCGGTCCCCTGTTTACTATACTCAAATGCCTAGGTGGAAGGAAGGACAGAAGAGATGGTTCACATCACAGAGCCTGGCAAAGAATGAGATGCTACATGTATTGGAGAGAGTATTGTCATTTGGTCAGTTATGTTTCAGCAGCACGGGCATCAGTGGTAGAGAGGGAGGAAGAACACTGGCACCAGCAGAGGTTTATATGAAGATTTCTTTTTTGTTTTAAGAAAAGAGAGAAAAGGGAGAGTGGGCAAGAGGAGAGAGCACAAATCAGGTCCTAACTAGGGCATTCATGTTACATTTCATTGGCCACCAACTCCTCTTTGTCAGCCACACCATTGGAGAGCATATTCTGGCCTTCGTTCAAGCGCTTGACTCTGTAGGCTTCAAAATGGATGCTGCTGGTAATGTCCTTGATGTTTTGCATGTGTGTCCTACAGGAAGAAGGAGAGGGTCACTTTGTTAGAAGTAAGAGAAGCAACAACTTGATGCTGGAATGGACTGTAATGGAGAAGGACCATAATCTACGGCACAATCCTAACCTGGAGTTAGGCCAGCACAGTTTGGCCGGCACAAGGGGCGCTGTAAAGCATGTTTGGACCACTCTTGGAGTCAGGGAGGATGGCGCACGTCTGTGTGCTGGCCTCTCTGACTCCGAGAGTGGCCCAAACATACTTTAAGGTATCCCTTGTGCCAGCCTAACTCCAGGTTAGGATTGCCACCTCAGTGGTACAGCACACACTTTAAACCTACAGGATCCCCAGGTCTAATTCCAGGCATGCTCTTCCAGCCATGAGTGATCAATGTCATTACCAGCTACAGTACAAGGGAGGTGATGTCACAGCAGCTGCAGCAAAACTACAGGTTTGTTTAGATATACAATGGTCCCTCCTTATCTGTGCGTTTGGCACCTGCAGATTTTACCCAGCGCAGGTATCAGCCTGTGCTGGAGGACCACACATGATATGACTGAAAGTGCCTTCTGGTTGTGTCCAGGTGGTGTTCTGAGGTAAGGGGAGGTAGCACGCAGCCTCCCATGCCTCATAAGGCCTGCTGGAGCCTTTTGACAGGTACTTCTGCTTTGGCAATAAACCGGAAGTGCCTTTTAGAAGGCTCCGGTAGGCCTTCTGAGGGACAGGGAGATCATTCATGGCCCATCAGAGACTTCTGACAGCTACATTCATTTTTACAGGCCCTGCGGATTTGATTATCCACAGAAGACTGTGGGGGGTGTCCGTGTCCGGGAATGGATCTCCCACAGATACCGAGGGCCCAACGTACTACCAAGTGGACCACACTCTACCTTTCTGTCTCAGAAGACAACAAACCCAGGTTTTTCTGAATGACCACTCCCCACCTCTCCCCTCTTGGGAAGGATGCTACCAACCTGATCAGAAGATCCCGCAAGTAAGCAAACTCGCAATGCGTCGTATTTTCAACTGTAAAGGCAGAACACAGCACTGGCTGTAAACATACATACTGCACAACAAAGATTTCCACCCAATTCCAGATCACGGGTTTCCAGAACTTTACACCAATTCACCAAGTACGTTTTGGCTGGCTGGAGCATATTGTGAACAACCCACAGTTAGCCTTAAGAAGCTGGCTTTCTGGGAGTCAGGTTTGAAGAACAGAGATGATCTACAAGCCAACACCAGGATGCTGGAGCTCTCTCTTTGCAGGCTTGTGCATGTGTGCCTGCACATTCTCTCTCTTTCTCCCTCATGCAGGCAAATGCAATGTCTCCAATGTCACTGCTGAGCAGTGGCACCTGCCTTTTGATGGATTCGCTGCTTTTGTGAGTTATCAAGGACTGGCCACAGGGGGGAAGCAAAAGGCTTAAAATGAACTGGCTTTCTCTGGCTGCTTTGTGGAAGTGTTCCTCATGAAACCAGATTTCTATAAAAAGAATCACAAATCAAAGAGGCCTACAGAACCACAAAGACAGCAACAACAAAAATGTTGCTTGTGCCTTTCGATTCACAACAGTATTGGAAAAGGGGGAGGAGAGAGAGAGAGAGAGATATTTCTCAATTTCATGTTGCAATTGAAGCGATAGATGCAATTGTTGGGAAAGGCAAAGGCTGCTGCAAACATTTCCAATGGGGTGCCATTCAATTATAGTCCCACTGGCCACCTACAATTTCACAATGGCAGAGGGTCAGTTTTTTGAGTGATACAGGCATTTGCCCCTAGGTATAAGGAAGAGAATAAGCATGGGGAGTATTAAAAGCCTCCAACTGCAGGAGTGAGCTGTGTGGCTCTATTTTCAGCGGTGTTTTTTTCAGCGGTGTTTTTTTCAGATCCCTAAGTAAGGAGCTGCAGATAAGATTTATTCTGTGTGGTGGTCTCCCTCAGGCTGGGAGGTGCCCATGTGAATGGGCAGGCATCTATTTTAGCAGTGCAGTCCTTGTGACAGTGCTAGAAAAAGGCAACCACAAGGCCATCTTGTGCTGAAAACCAGTGCTTGCCAAACTGGTGGGTCGTGATCCACCAGCCAGGGAAGCACTTGTCTCTGCCCCCTTAAGGGGCAGGGAATGGGGAAGAAAGTGATGCGATCCCCAAGATCATGCTGCTACCAAGGACAGAAGGGGGGTTTCCCACTTACCTAAGGCGATTATGTCTCTGAGTCTTTTATTACTGTCACAGACAAGCAAGCTTACCTAAGACAGCACCAGCCTCTGGGGTAGAGACCCACAGATGCTGCTGCAGGTCTCCCCAAGCCTCCTCAAAGCTAAAAATAGTGATCAGAACTCACTTCTGGTTTTGCAACAGAAAACTACTCTAATTTGAGTTGCAGCCACATCTATCTGCAATCTTGGAGAGCTGCAGCCAGCCAATGTAGACAATCCTGCGCCAGAAGGACCAAAGGTCTGACTCAAGAGAAGGGAGCTTCAGGTGCTCAACGGAATCTATCTCACACTTTCAGGTGCTCACAGTACCTTGCACAAGTTCATTTCCTTGGACTGGCACGTTCCCTCTCTCTGGCTAGTCCTTTCCCTCCTCCTCTTTCTCTGGATGTTTCCCCCCCCCATCTCTCTCTGTCCCCAGCCACCACTACCCCAGATGTCCTCTGCTGGCTCCTTCAATTAGGGCAACAGCTGTCCGTCTGTCTTTCCTCCCCTCGCTTCCCAGGCTGGAGTTCTCTTACTCTGGGCACTGGTGACAGCTGCAAGGGTTTTTCCTTCTCACAATCCCTGCCTTTGGAAAAGCAGAGGCTGTTTCCAGGACAGTAGGAGGAAATGGGGAAGAGCAACAGGGACTACAGCAGTATACTAGATGGCCTACCAACTCCACTGCTGTCCCTTTATTTCTGCCTCCTGCCCTGCAACCAGCCTCTGCTTCTCCAAAAGACAAGGAAGCAGGAAAGGGGAGGGGGTTGGACAGGAGGAGGAACAGGAGTGTTCCCCTTGACCATGGACTTGCATTTCTTTTTTACCACGGACAAGATTCTCTGTACAGATAAATGTGCCCTCTGACAGGGGACTCTACCATTCATTTCCAATTGATGTAATGGGGGAAAGCACCAATCAGAAACCGTGCATTCTGGACACCAGGAGTTCCAGGCCTCATTGTGCATAGGACCCCAACCACAATTAAGGAACATTTTTAGGGTGTTACAGCCCAAAAAGGACTTCCAGTTCACTTTTCAGATCACAAAGGCTTAGGTTTCTCATTCTGTCCAGCAGAGGTTGCTAAAGCACACTCGCACACAGCAGGCTCCCACACAACTGTTGCTGTCTTTGCACGTTCAAAGTTTCCTTTGGCAGTGCAGAACCAGGATGATTATGAGGAAGCAACTAACATGAATGAGAGGCCTTACCTTCAATTGTTCCCCACTTTGTTTTCCTTCCCAGAATTCGCCTTCCATTAATCTGGTATTCCTGGTCACTGCCCACCACAGCAAATGGAATCATTTCCTACCACAGAATGGTTCAGCATCAGAGAGAGAAGTCATGAAAGCCCTTCACACACCTCGACTGTCTTAATCAAACGCAGATTAAAAGCGGAGAGAGTGCTGCTTGACTTTTCCCCATTCTCCCTGTCTCTGTTTTGAGACATTCTGGCACTTTCTTCAGCTCTGCTGTCAGCAGTTTCCCCAGCTATGGGGGCTAATGAAACTCCCAAGCTAAAAGACCATAATCAGGCCAATTAGCAACATTTTTGACAAGCATTTGATTCGTTAATCGTTCCTTGGAGGAGAAGAAATCCTTGTATGTTCCAAGCCAATTTTTTTTTCATCTTTCACTTGCTGCATAACCTTGTCCAAGGCTTGACCATGTCCTTGAGAATCCCTCAGGAAGGAGCCTGCAGGCTCAGGCCAAAAGCCTCCCCCGCTGCTTCTGAGACCACACATTTCTGAACAAGAAAAAGCTGCCAACTTACTCTAAATTTCTCGTTTATTAGTCGGTCTTCAGAGTCCTCATCGAACTGCTTCTGGGGATACACATCAATGCCATTGGCAAGGAGATCTGCTGTGATCTGTGGCAGAAAAGAGGCAAACTGAACAAACCTGCAACCAGAGACAAATGGCACCAAAAAGGGCTCTCTGCCGAAAAAGCTCCGCTGGCAGGAAATGTCACGTGTGGCCTGAGGCGCTGGTGGGAGGCCACATCTGTTCAGACCATAGAGTTATTATACATAGAGAGGGCATGACGTCACATACTTGAAGCTTCCGGGTATAACCCTGCCCCCTTTTTCCCCTTTCCCATCCCTCCTCCCTCCTCCCAGCGTCCAATCAGCGAGCGCCTTGTGATTGGGCCACGCCCCCTTCCTTCCCTCAGTCCCCTTCACAGCCGCTGGTATGTTCAGTAATATAATTCTGCGGAATTAAACCTTGGAATTGCATATTAACTCATAATTAGGTTACCACTGATGTTTCTCCACGATCACACGTTGTTATTTTGGTAAGTTTTTGCTTCAGGAGTAAACAATTCAGCCCGAAACATCATGCGAAAACCCATTGGAAATCATGGGAATCAGCATTGTTGTGGGTATATTTACGTCACAGCTAACCCCGCCCCCTGGATTCACTCGCTGGCCTATCTAGATAATGGGATGGCCACCCTTTGGTTCAGACAGCAGCTCATCTGAGGCGTCCCAACAAGCCCAGATTAAATGGGATAATGAGAATTCTTATGGCCTCACTATCTCCAGCAAGTCTCCAAGGCATGGCCTGACGGCACACAATGCAGCCACCCTGCTAACGGTCAGGAGGCCTAGGTCTGGTCTGCACAGCGCCTGGATGGGAGACTGCCTGGGAATCTCATGTAGGCTGCCTTGAGTTTTCCCAGGGAAGAAAGGCAGGATAGAAATGTATTAAATACATAATAGATATGGCTTGTGGTTTGGGGTTTTTTTTTTAAATGGCTGTCCGCTGTGCACGTGGCTACAGCTGGAAAAGGTTATTGTGAGCCAGCAGGGCTGAGAAAGACCACTGTCCAAAATGCTGGAGAGCTGCTGCAGTCCATGCAGACAGCACTGAGCTCGACAGACCGATGGATTGATCTGTGACCAGACAGACAATATGAAATAGCAAGTGCAGGGCTGCAGTTGCAGACCCAGCAAACGGCCCACCTGGGGACAGAGGCAGAGGAGGTCTGGCCCCTCTGCTCACTCCTCACCTCCAGGTGCTGCTCTGCTCCACCCCCATGCCACGCTAGGCTCTGTTTTGGAGTCGTAGAGACACAGGGGCGGGAGGGAGGGCCAAACCCACAGTGACATGGACCACTCCGTTGCCATCTTCCACCCGCCCCAGGAGCTCCAGCCCCTGAGGCTTTGGCCCCCCCCCCTCTCAATGGTCAGTCCGTGACTGCAGTGCTGGGCACTTGGGTGCCAGAGTTCTGCAGAAGAGTGGCAAGGAGCAGAAAGTACTCCCATGTTATACTGTGAATGTCCATTTCCACAATGACTTTATCGGAGACTCTGCTTTTAAAATCTACCTGGAGGAGGAAAAAGAATCCAAATTGGAAAATTGAATTTAATTCCCTTCCCCGAAGAAAAGGCCAGCCAAGAAAAACACGTGCAACGGGATGGAGATCAATGGAGGACTTTCCTCTCACCATGCAAGACTGCTCTGAGCTGCGGCCCCAGGAATGTGCTGGGCTCCAGGCCAGCTATTGGGTTTCAGAGTTCTGGGGGAGTGGGGAGAAACTGCAGAAGGAAAAGAGATTCTCAGAAAGGTCCAAGAAGGCTCCTCCCCACCTACCCTTTGCTTGAAGTAGTCCCTCTCCTCCAGCGTTAACGTGTCCGCTTTGGCGATGACAGGCACTATGTTGACCACTTTGCTCAGGCGTCTCATGAATTCGATGTCCAGGGGCCGGAGGCTAAAAGAAAGATGGGGAAAAAAGATTTCTTAACAGGGGAAGACAACCAAGGAAATGGTGGAATGCATGCTATTAACTCTTCCCTTTCCCAAGTATAGCAGACATCTGCAGCAACAGTGGAATGCCACAAAGAACCTCCTCCTGCTTCAGCTACAAGGCAACCTGCAGATTCCCCATAGGAGCACCTGTCTGAAGCCAAGTACTGAGCAAGAATGCAAATGCTGGTGCCCCCTGGCTCCGCTTCTATGCTCTGCCCACAAGGACTCGTTGGCAACTATCACAAATGGAGCAATGGGTTACCAAACAGTGGACTGGGAGCCAATTCCAGGTCACTCTTGAGTACATCATTTGGTTGTAGCTTGGCCCACATGCCTGTGACACAGGTCAGTATTTCTGTACTATGAGACTGTACTATATGACAGAGGACAATTCTGAAGAGCAGAAGCAAGATAGGACCAACTACCCCTGAACATATTTACACAGTCATGACTCAGAGTAACACCAGTGCTTTTTTGTCATGTACTGAATACACCAGTGGTTCTCAAACGTTTTAGCACCGGGACCCACTTTTTACAAGGACAATCTGTCAGGACCCACCAGAAGTGATATCATTAACCTGGAAGTGATGTCATGGCCAGAAGTTACATCATCGAGCAGGAAAATTTTTAACACCACCTATGACAAAATCAACTCATACTGTAAATTTTTAGATCCTAACCTGGAGTTAGGCTGGCACACGTTAGGCCAGCAAAGTTTGGCTGGCACAAGGGCCACTGTAAAGTGTGTTTGGACCACTCTTGGAGTGAGGGAGGATGGGGCATGTCTGTGTGCTGGCCTCTCTGACTCCGAGAGTTGTCCAAACTTACTTTGTGGTGTCCCTTGTGCTGGCCAAACTAACTCTTAGTTTACACAATAAGTTTTAAAATATATTTAATATAAAGAAGAACCCTTCTGACATTCCCAAACAGTTGCTGATCTGATTTTAAAAAATTCCCCAAATGTCCCGAAGGCTGCAATCCTATCCACATTTAACCAGGACTAAGCCCCATTGACTATCATTGTTAAAAGCATATACCCTGTTAAAAGTACAGATATGTAATATTTCCCCAAATGCAGGAACATATCATGGTAGCAACAAATCTATACTATAATAAAAATAGAATACACATGGAAATGAATGGGAACCTACCAGAAATGGGTTCACAACCCACCTAGTGGATCCCAACAGACAGTCTGAGAAACACCATAAGATAGCAGAGACCTTTAATTCACCAGTTGCAGAGCTGTCAGTGTGTTTTTACTGGGTAGTGGCACATTAAGCCTCGCTTTCCTTGGCTTCAGAGATCTGAGTCCAATCCCTAATTCAGCCATAGAGCATACTGGGGACATCTTAGGCACCCCTGAGCTTAGCCTACCTCACAGGTTGGTGAAATGATAAAATGGGGCATATTTGGAGGAAATGTTGGATACATTTGCAATACAGAAGGCCCATGCTGTGAGAGATAATGAATATTTGCTAGCTACTTTATTCATTTTGAGCAAAATAGGCAAGGGAATGTGCATACAGACAAAATGCATGCTGTGCATATATGCTTTTTACCCTTTACATAGGATCAGAAAAGCCAACACATATGATATGAGGGATAAACACTGTGTAAGCATCAGCAAAAACAGGGGGCCCAAGAATTTCAAAACTCAAAGAAGCTTTCCTAATTAGGGATTGCTTCTGCCAACAAATACAATGCCAAATGCTTAGCTGACCAAAAGTGCATCTCTTTTGCCTTCTCCTCCTCTCGTCCTCCCCTTTCCGAAATAATCTTGGCTCAGGCTTGGCAGTTTGCAGGGAGCAGCCATTCCATACTCATGAGCCACAAAAGGAAAATGGTTTTTGACAGCAAATAAAGCCGTTCTCGTCAGCCCAAAACGCACCCAGCAAACTGCTTAGGACAAAATGAATCCATAGCCTTGGTTGACACCAGCCAGGCTGGGCAAAGGGACACATTCCAACTGCAAGATGTGTGTGTTGTTTTGCACAACAAAAACATCACAGAAATGCTTCCTGGATGAGTTTTAGTCCTAAGTGTTTCTTTCCCTCCTGAAAAATAGGAGCAATGTGGACGTTTTGATTGGCTGCTTCTCCCCCACATTTTTGGCCTGCAAGACCTCTGCACGTGGCAGGCACACTTTGCCAAGGGAAAGAAAGCCGCTGGTCGGAGAACGCTGGCTGTTAGGAAAAGCATACAAGCAGAAGATGACAGCACTGAGCGGTTCACACAAGCAGGCATGCAAGGAAGCCAGAAGGGAGCAAGGAAACCATGAGAGAGCCTGGAAACCATGTTCCCCAGAACAGGCCATGGGTGAGGTGTACCATTCTGACTGCAGCTACCAAGCGAGGGCAGTTGTATGATACCGGAAAGAAATATGCACAACATATGGAAACAGCTGCCTGCTGCTTTACTGCCTACTGCTTTACAAAGGATCTTGGTCTATTTAAAAATGGACTTTGAAAATCTCTCTGTTTGGACAGGCTTTTATTGTTTGATGTGCCTAATCTGATTTTATTGTTGGCTGTTTAGTCCCTCTGCTTATTGGGTGGTTGGATTTTTGTTTTGCTTTACTTTGTATGTTTTACTACTACTTAGTGTATTGTATTTCAGCTGTGTGGTGCTCTGCCTTGAGAATTACTGGATAGAAAGATGAGTGAATAAGTCTTCTAAATAAATACAGTGAAACAGAAGCAAGCCCTTATCTTCCAACCTCCTGCCTACCTTTGTTTTCATCTCCATTACCAAGCTATAGTAAAACACAGCCCTGCATGGTTTGGTTTTTCCTTTCCCCTTCATGAATAGCAACTATAAGAGAAAAGGCAATCTGGAAGGTCATAGAGATAAGAGCAGTGATTCAACCCCCACCTGACCAAGCTATGGTCCTACCCTAGATCAGGGCCACCCCTGAACAAAAAGAACCAGCCCAGCACGAAGGCCAATGAACATGTTAAAGCTGTATTAGCTTGATTCTCATAGATGGTCAACAAATGTACAAAAAAAAATATGGTTGGTGGGTCAACTGAAATTTGTAATCTAGCACACAAATTGATGCCATTCACTAATGATCCCACAAACGTACATTTGCTGGCAGCCTATCAGCCAACACAAGGATGGGATGGGATGACAGTGGGAAGTCCGCCCCATAGTTTAAAAGCCCCAGAGATGGGGTGCTCTCTCCCCCCCATTCTTTGTGACGCCGGTTCACTGCTGACTTGACAACAGGATTTCTTTTGGCTCCAAGAGGGTTTGTATTGATGATAAAACCATCCTGAGCGGAAGCCGAATTCCTTCACTGCCCATGCGCTTCTCAGCAACAAAAAGCCTCACCAATAGGCTCCGAAGAACATGGAATGTTCACTGGTCCCTACATACATGCCCCTCTGAATTCATTTAATATTTGTAACTTGCTTCTCTCTTTTCTGAGGGGGCTAACAGCTGAATGTCCCATTCATCCAGAGGCGGATCTACAGGGAGGGCAGAGCTCTAAGTTTTGCAAGAAGCCTTACCCTGTCATGTAAATCCCTCCTCTCCCTTGCTACTCTAGCCAATAAGCAACGCCAAGATGTTGCTTTTCCATGTGAGGATTGGCTAAAACAGTGCAGGAGAGGAGTGATTTCCACTGCAAGGTAAGGCTTCTTGCAAAACTTAGAGCTTTGCCCTCCCTTAGATCTGCCTCTGCATTCATCTCTCTCTCTCTCTCTCTCTCTCTCTCTCTCTCTCTGTGTGTGTGTGTGTGTGTGTGCACGTGTGTGTAACAAATTCATAACAAAACATTATCTACAATAAAGCTATTAAATGCATAAGAAATAGAGTCAATTATCCTGGGCTCCCGACCTCCTAGGACAAACCCACCTTGCCCTCACTTGAGGAACCAACTCTGCTTTTTTTCATAAAGAACAATGGAACATACTAGAAGTCACTAATAAGAGGAGAGGAAGCGGCATCCTTGTCCTCATATACTGCATAGCCAGTTTCCAAAGTGGGTGTAATGGTAACCACCCTGGGCTGTCACAGGATTTATTGCATTGCATTCCATCTACCTCTCAGCACACTGTTCTTCATGTATTTCTTATTAACTAACTAATTTCCTGGTCCTCAACACTGTGCCAGATATATGGTGCAGCCCATGTGCCGAGGGAGGGCCTATGTGTTCAGTAGTTTTCATGACTTAAAAATTGGCCGCTTGTGTTTAATAAAGTTGAATCCCAACAGCAGTCTGGTGTCTTCCTCGGGAGTGGTGCGAGGGTAATAGGCTTCCTCAGAACATCAGGTGCAAGTGAGTGGAAACAGGCTGTAGGTATCTTGTATTGTGAGCATCTAATGGGCCACTGTGAAATACAGGAAGCTAGACGGGCCCTTTGCCTGAGCCAGTAAGGCTTTTCTTATGTTCTTGAAATCTCTGCTGTAAAGAAAAAACTCCCTGTCCTGGAATGAATTGTTTTTCCCATCTAAAAGAGGACAGAAATAAAGGTGAAATATTGTTATAGCACCCAAGGCTGGCAACTGGATCACAGAAGCATTTCCCTGCTTACAGGGGAGCCGATTTGAGTTCAACATTGGGGATGCCCATAGCCATGCCCCCTGATGCAGCCATGCCCCTGCACAGCCACGCCCACAGAGCAGTAAAATGGCACCTTCAAATCTCTCGCTCTCCCTCTGTCGTTCCCGCCATCCCTTGATCTCCCCCTGTTGCTCCCGCCATCTCTCCCTCACTCTGTCACTCCCTCCATCTCTTGCTCGCCCTCTGTCACTTCCACCATCTGTCCCTCGCGCTCTGTCACTTCCGCCATCTCTCTTGCTCCCTCTGTCGCTCCCGCCACCTCTCCCTCTCTCGCAAAGAGAACCAGTAAGCCCCGGGCCAGCCCCCCCAGCCCCCTCCTAGCCACAGCACACAAGCAGGATTGCTTTTTCAGTCGGCTTGTGGCCAGCTGCAAAGAAGTTAACAGTCTTGTCTGTGTTCTCCCAACTGAATCACTTCATCCTATCAGCATGTGACAGATGGAACCTACGAGAAATAAAAACCAATCCAAGGCCTGTATTAGCCTTGCGACCAATGAAAAGGAGCATTGGAACACACGCCTTCCAGGACAGTAACAAACTGGAGAGGCCAAATGGAATTTGGGTAGGTTTACCCATGTGACCATGCAGAGGGTTGCACAGAGGGTTGGCATGGAGGTGCTCTGATCTTTGGGGGATGGATATTGGGGGGCCGAGCCCCCCAAAGATTATTGTGGGTGCCCTCCGCCCCCTGGCACCCACAAAGTCGGTGCCTTACTATAGGCCTATCTTTCAGGATCAGTTCATCATACATTAAAAGAGCAACTGCAAATTCATCCAGAGACACAGGATATTCTGGTTAAAGTGGTCTCTTGCTATTTGATGACCAACTAAGAACAGGAGGATGTCCTGCCTTGACAACTGCGCCACAAATTTATTCTCATCTACACATGTTTACATTTAAAAATACACTAGATGCAAAGGTTACCAGAACTACTACTTCATCCCTTCATGATATAGATATCATTATTTTGAACATTTATATACGACCTTCCAGCACGTTTCTTAATGCACTGTAAGAGTAAAAGTAAAAAACCCACTGCAACAACATTAGAGCATCAAGTAAAAGCAGAAGCATAATTAAACCATTATGAAAAGATGTGCATACTTCAGAGGCAAATGACATGCACACTGGCAGCATGGCTGCCAGGATAGAGCACAAACCTATGTATGCCTACTCATAAGTAAGTTCAATTGTGTTCAATAGAGCTTACTCTCAGGAAAGTGTGCACAGGATTGCACACTTTCCTCTGTCTCTCCACAGCTTCCCAAAGTCAATTCAACTCACAAAGTTTGAAGCAAAAGCCTCAATAAAGAAAAAGACTTTTGAATGTGTACAAATTGCATTTTTGGATCAAGACTGTGTCCTAATCCACAGTCACTTTTCACAAACAAAGAGGGGGTTTCCAGATGTCAGAACAGAGCCTGATGGAGAATTTATGTGGTGGCAACATGCTCCACTTTCTTGGTCAGTCTTTTCTTCCATGCCAGAAAGTAATCCAGCCATTGTAAATGTGAGTTTTACTTAACTGTTGTGAAGAAGATAGTGAGCACTGGACCAATTTCAAAGCTTGGTCAGACATCCATGCTGCTGAGAAAGACAAGCAAAGCTTTGCTACAAGACCACAGAAAATGCTAAAAGGAGAAAAGCTTTTCACAAACTCCTACAGCCAGTTCTGAAATAGCAGCAAGCAATCCATCAAACCAGGGTTGTAATGAGATGGAAACAATAGCTCTGGCTTACAGAGTAGAGTAAGGGATTCAAAAGGCTCGTAAAAGCCACTCAGAGCTTCCCCATTCTCGCCTGGCTTGATATATGATAAATATTTATGACTGCTGCCAAAAGAGGAGGGGGGGGGAGACAACTTCAGCTGAATTGAATTTAATCCAAATTCCATCAGCCCAGAAAGCAGCACACTGCAAGCTAGTCTCCATGTCCCAGAGGCACTGAAGCTTGATGTATAATATGCTAATACTAGCAGTGTGTGCAAAATGCATGCACTGCAAACAGGACACCAAGATTCACAAGTGGCTTAATTAGAAAAAGAAGAAATCTTGGATATGTTTGGGGGCTTATCAATATGTTTACGGGGAAGGGTTGCACCTAGAAAACTGTGTCCCTTTTCTGTTATAGTCCACACTCCACCTCCTTTCTTCCTCCCACCCCCAAATTAGGAAATAACTGGAAAGACCCATCTAAACCCTATTCTGGTTTATGAACCCTTAACTACTCCCATATTTTTATACTTCTCTTCAGTATAACTCTGAGGGCTAGAAGCATTTAAGTTTTGGAACTTTGAGACTCTGCAGAGCCTACATATAATTCTGTGCTATGCAACCCAATTATGGCCAGATGTCTTTTAAATGAAGAAACATGCAATTCCCACACTCCAGACTGAGCAAAGTTGCCCAATCCTCCTTTGGTTTTTGCCATTTCTGTTTGCTGGCTAATGTGCAAATTGATGGCTAATGCATCAATTAACACAGTGAAAAAGAACTGAAAACACAAACAGAATCAGTTTCCCTGGTGCGGTCTATTAACAAAAGAGTTAAGCGCACCAAAAAACAAACAACCCCATGAGCTGCAGTGGAGAGGCCAACGGCAGAAATAAAAATGCTGCACTGGAAATGCTGACTCTGAGCAGATGGTTTCAGGGTGCATGTGAGGCTTTTTTCTTCTGCCTTTGGGCCTAATGAGAACTGAACAATTTGCAATCACTCATCATTGTGATTTTAAAAAATCAAGAAAAAAGCAAAAGAATAAATGGGGGTGTGTGTTTTCATCCCAAAAGCATGGATTTGTGAAGCAGGCATGAAGCCTCACCAGACGCAAAATACTTAGTGGAGGTTTTGCACAATGTCGGACTTGGACAGGCTGGCAGCATCATACAAATGAAGCATCCTGGTATGCCTAAAGGTAACAGGAGTTGCCTTGAAGCTAAGGTGGGAGAAGACCTGCTCTGTTGGGGGAAAAGAACAGGGCTATTATGAACAAAAACACGATTGCAATCAGGGCAAACCTTTTCCTTCTTTTAATCGGAACCCATGAGAATATAGAATTATACCAGAATCAGGCAGTGCCAAACCAGAATTTCCCAATAACGACACAAGTGGATTACAAGTATGTGAGATAGTTTAAGGGAAAGTACTATTATTACCATTGAAAAGCTCTGCGATAGAAAGGAGCAGCCGTGATGGTTTATATAACTTGGGTCTAGCACTGAAGCACTGCCACTAATGTGAGCAATAGGGCAAGCCAAAGGAGTTCTAGTGCACTAACATCACTAGCATCAGGACAGGAGCATATGTTAAACACACACACACACACACACACACACACACACACACACACACACACA
>JAJKFI010000048.1:7615462-7730800 GCA_029204185.1 Lerista edwardsae
GTGTGTGTGTGTGTGTGTGTGTGTGTGTGTGTGTGTGTGTGTGTGTGAGAGAGAGTGAGAGTGAGAGTGAGAGTGAGAGTGAGAGAGAGAGAGAGAGAGAGAGAGAGAGAGAGAGAGAGAGAGAGAGAGAGAGATCATTTGAAAAATTATGCTAAGAGAGGATGGAAAAAGCCTGCTCATTTTGGGGGCCTACCTGGTTGCAGGGCAGAATTCTGGGTTACCTAGGACCAAATGGTGAAATTTTGTCTTTGTTCATAATCTGTATTTTCTGAATTTACTGTACCTCTTTTTGCCTTGCGTTCTTCCAGAAGGTTCAAGATAGTGAATATAGTCCTTTCCTTTTTCCTGTCAAGTAAGTGATGCTGAAAACAGGGGCTAGCCTGAACACAATCCTCAGAACACAATCCTAACTCACTCAGAACACAATCCTAACCTGGAGTTAGGCCGGCACAGTTTGGCTGGCAAAAGGGACACCATAAAGTATGTTTGGACCACTCTCAGAGTCAGACAGGCCAGCATACAGATTTGCACCATCCTCTCTGACTCCGAGAGTGGTCCAAACGCACTTTACGGTGGCCCTGGTGCTGGCCAAACTCTGCAGGCCTAACTGTGCCGGCCTAACTTCAGGTTAGGATTGCACTCCCAGGGTGAATGAGTAGGAGGTTTAACCCAGGTCTCAGTGGTCCAATTCCAACATTCTAAATATAACACCATATGTTTTGACCCTCAAGAGAAGCCCCTTTTCACGAAAATGCCACATAAAAAGTATTAGATGATCAAAGAATGGCAGTCAGTCGTAAATAAGCAAATACAGGCTGAGTATCCCTTATCCGAGCTGCTTGGGATGGGAAGGTGTCTGGATTTTAGATTTGTTTGGATTCTGGAATAACTGCATAAATGAGAAATGCTTCCTCTTATGCTTTTCTCTGTTACCCATATGGGTGTCTGCAGGTGTCTCTTGGACATTTTTCAAGGTATACACCACACAGGTACACACGACAGAGCAGAGAATAGAACTAACAGCCTGTATCTGCACTGTATGAGTGCAAGATCTTCTAGGGTTCACCCTACAGAAAAACAAGTCTTGGGACAGAAATGTCTGGATTTCAGAATAGTCCGGATTTCGAAAATCTGGATAGGGGGTAATCTACCTGTAACTAGAATCTAGGGCACAGTCTTTATTTACGTAGTTCCTCTATGGAAAAGTGGGATGCAGTCCAGAAAGAATGTACATACGAGTGGCCAGTGGCAGGAATGAAGTATATACAGCAGTGGACCCGGCTGTCTGGTATCCGTTTCTTTCTATTAATATTGAGCTCTTCCTGGAGGTACTTCTCATACTGGTCATTGATGAATTTCATAATGGGTTGCCAACTGTTCAAGGAAAAAAGAAATACGTGAAAGGAGAAGTCAAATTGATACAGAACCCTTCTGAGTACATTCATATGAAGAAATTCCATATGTTGAAATATCTCACAGCGCAATCCTATACCCCCCTTAGCGCCGGCGCTGTGCTCTTGCACTGGCCGAACGCTGTCGCAAACGTGCCGTAAAGTGCGTCCGCATTGGCGCTATGGTGCTTGGCCATCGGCAGCACCAGCCATGCGCCAGCCAAGCGCTGGTGTTTCTCGATCGGCGCAGTGCCTCTGTGAGGGCGTTCCAGAGGCATTCCGGGGGTGTAACTGGGCGGCACAGTGTGCGGAGACGGTGGTTATGATGCAGTTGTGACACAGGATGGCCGTAGTGCCATATCCTAATGCTGGATCCCGGCCATGGAGGCCCCAATTCGGGCCACTCCCATGCATGTTCCTCTGCGCAGGCTATTTTGCCAGCGCAGATCCGAGCAGGCCCATAGGGATGACTGGGGCTTACGCGGGTGCAAGGGGAAAACCTCCCCTTGTCCTGCACATTGCTGCTGCTGCCTCCAAATGTGGCAGGATATGGCCCTGCTATGTTGGCCTTACTAGATCGGCATAAGGTAGGACTGCACTCTCACTGTGCTAATTCTAAGGAGATGACTAATTGGGCAAGAGGCACTTTTCCAAGTGGTAGTCTTATATTTAGCAGGGGGAGAGTAATTGTCCCTCTTCACCCCAGCACAGTGTCTTTTCTAGTGGCTGTTGCTGGTGGGGTTCTGCATTTTTTTTAGATTGTGAGCCCTTTTGGGACAGGGAGCCATTTATCTTTATTATTATTTGTCTGTAAACCGCTTTGGGAACTTCACATTGAAAAGCGGTATATAAATACTTTTTGATTGATTGATCCTTCTCACTTATTCATGTATAAGTTTCCTATAGGGGGTCACTCACCAGTTCTCATTGTTGATGTGGTCTCCAAATCCTGGGGTGTCAATGACAGTCAGCTTCATACGAACACCTTTTTCCTCAATATCTGAAACAGCAGGAAGAGAACAAAAGAGAACAATAGTAACAACACATCACCCTTGAATAAATGGCTTAATAGAAGCCATTTCTCTGCATAGGCACCCTTCACCAGAGGGGCCTTAGGGCCTGAGAACTTTAAACATTTCGGAAATATCTAGTGATTCAAGTAAATGGTTCCTTCTGCCCCTTCCCCTGGAACTCAGCTGTTTAGATGTTCAACAGATCCATCTCACCACCAAAATAATCGCACAACCTATTGTCAAGGACTCACCATGTGTGATGGACTTGATTTCAATTGTCTTGGGGATCCGCTCTTCAGAGCTTGGCTGCACAGATTTGCGGCTGATTTTGGATTTGAAGAGGGTGTTGATTAGAGTAGATTTTCCCAGGCCACTCTGACCTGCAAGACAGCAGGATGTACAGATATCAGACAACCCATCTGCTTTGCTTTTAAAACCATCCCCCAGCTAGCCTAGAGGTCCTTTGTACAAATTCAAAACTGTGTTTGGTAACTACTTAGTTAATGCACAAGATTGATAAAGCCTGGTTCTCCACTAAAGCAAATCTGACAAGGATGATTCGGTCCTGTTGGTTGACAAACAGCATCTGTTTATTCCCTGTAATACTGGAGTATTTGGAAAGATTTTCATTCTAATGCAGTGCACCATACAGGATATCTGAATTGCAACTGGATCTGCAGACCAGATTGTTAAATAACTTATTTAATTCCATGAAATATCTTCAGATGCAAGATGAAAATTTAAAAAAAATTTTTTATTAAGAATATTTATATCCTGCTGCTTATTTTGTCTATTACTCAGAATGGATGAAAATGAAAATAATTATTTGCCAGAACTTCTAATCATTTCTCAATTCAAGAAATTAAGGGTGCAATCCTGAGCTGCATTGGAACAGGCAGGCTTGTGGGCCTCTGCTGTATCCAGTGTGGGTTGGGAGCAGGCTGGAGCCTCCATGAGGCAAGGGCACGTTTGTCCCCTTACCCTGGGGTAGGCAGCAGCCACCCCTATGGGCTACTTGGATCTGTGCCTGCTACATAGCGGATACTGGTCTGAGCACAGGGCCATGGAAGTTCCCACCTCCCTCCCCAGGCCAGTCCAGTCCCTGGAACATCCTCTCTCCACCCCATTCCTCCCTACTTCCCGCCTTCTCCCTACCCAGACTAGCCCCTGCACCAGCTGAACTCGGCTGGCGCAGGAGTGGCCTACCTTGGGGAGTGCTCCAGCACTGCAAGGCCGACACGACTGCTCGCATTGGCTCTGTATGCTTCACACTGGCACAAAAGTGCTTGACGGCACTTTCGCGACACTGCAGTTCCGACACAAGCAGCTTGCACTGGCCCTAGGGCACCCTTGGATTGTGCCCTGATATGAGGGGGAATTGCATTTGCTTTTTAATCTATGACGCGATAGCCATTTAAATAGTGAGAGCTTGCTTTAAGAACTAGAACAACTGCAGTTAAAAAAATGTTTTAAAAGGCTGGTGGGTACCCAAAAGTGCCATGGAGAGAGACTCTATAGATGCCCTGCTATTCTCCTCCACATTTACTTCTGCTCCCTCTCCCTCCTCCTTTTCAAATCAAGCATGGAAGATGGGGAGGAGGGGGAGTGGGCTGGCACACTGGCAGGGAAAATTCCTGCATGGGTAGCCAGCCCCCAACCCCATGCAGTAGTGGCAGGTAGCTGGGGCATGCGCTCGCATGGCAATGGGGCTGGCACAGAAATGCCTGCATGCTCACAGTCACCAGCCCACCTAACCCACTAGCCTGAGGGGACCACATACAAATCAGGGGACCTCATAATCCAACAGACAGATTCAATGCATGCAGCCACAAGCTCAGGAAGAGGGCAGGCAGCAAAAGCAGCAGCGGGAGAGGGGGAAGGACGGGCTTTCGGTGCCCATGTCTGGTCTTGCCAGAAAAGAAGGGCTCAAAGTCTGGAACTTAGACGCACCACATCCCCACTCACTTGTCATTCTGTCCTCACTATGGGACTGATCACCCCCTGACAACATAGGTACAATACTGGTGTATTATTTAGCTGTGTCGAACGTCAGCAAATGATAGTGCTGATCTCTATCATGCAAAGCTTTTCACAACCTGTTTCACAGGACCAGATCTTAAAGGAGTGCCAACAATCACCAAACCATGGTATAGAAGAAGAAGACCATAAGGGGAAAATAACCAAGAGCTTATAAGCATCTGGTTTAGTTTACATTGGACCACAAAAATTAATATGCTTAAGTCATACTCATACACGAAGTTTTACTTAGCAGGTAAGCAAAAACAGTTCAGAACAGCTGGACTGGCTTCAGTTAGGAGTGTTTAAAAAGGAAAAGGGATGTTAGAGTAATGCAGAATATACCATTTTATGAGACAGACCAAGAGGTTGCTATGTTTTCTTACACATAGGTAGTTAGGAAACATAGAAGGCTCAGGAAATTGGGATTCTCCTGTGTGAAGTTGTTATACAGATAGGATTCAGAGCCAGGCAATAAACTTAGAATTGGATTTTTCACATTTCTTTCTTGCAACAACCAAATCAAATCATTCATACTGTCTAACAGTATGAATCTTACTTCATAAAACCTTCTTTCCTTCATACAGACCATATGCCTTCCATGGGAACTGATACTGCAAATATTCATCCAAAACCAAAACAGTAATAACCTGCAGAACGTGGTTGGCTATCGAGTGTCCCATTTTCTTACTTCAGTCTAACTGACTGTGAGTGTTCGCAGCGGGAAACCTAAACCCTTCTTCAACCCTCCTACATACTGCCAGTGAAAACTGAAGCATGAGCCTTTCCGGTGGTGACACCTGGTTGTGAAACTATCGGCTAAACATCTATCGCCTTACCCACTGCTTGGGCTAAATAAAATGTTATACAATATTTGTAGTAAAACGCCAAATGAGTGCACCTGTATTTTAATAGGGCTAAGGGCGCAATCCTAAATTGCGCTGGAACAGGCAGGCTGGTGGGCCTGCGCTGTATCCAGTGCAAGCTAGGAGGCATCAGGAGCCTCCCCAGTGCAAGGGCACGTTCTTGCCCTTACACCAGGGGAGGCTCCAGCCTCCCCTATGGGTTCCTTGGATCTGCACCTGCAAAATCAGGGTGCAGGTCCAAAGAAAGTGAACGGCTCGGGGATGAGGCCTTGGATGCAGCCTAACAGCTGCATCCCAACCCCACCCTCTCCCTGGGCAGGGCCGCCCACTGGCGCACCCACCTCGCCCAGGAACACTCAGAGCATCCCAGGCTGGTAGGCTATGACACAGTTTGAGAAGCACTGCTACAATGAATTCCATGGGTCTGTTTGGATAGATGTGCCCAGACTCACTGACTCTCTTGGATTCTCAAGGAGAGAATCAGGAAATAGCAACACTGATTTCTGCTATTTGCTTAGAGATTTAAACCAGTTTATAAATTTAAACCACAATGTTATCTGCTAGGGGTTCCATTCCAGACCCTTCCGTGGATACCTGAAACTGTGGATACTGGGGACACCTTTTTAAAGATAGGGGAACATCAGTGGTTTTGCTGCAGAAAGGTTAAAAAAGAGATTTGTTTAATAGATTTGTTTTAACAGGCATCCCATTATCCATGTTATCTGTGGATAACTGAAACCATTGATACTGAATCAGTATGGATACTGGAGCATGACTCTCTCTCTCTCTCTCTCTCTCTCTCTCTCTCTCTGTGTGTGTGTGTGTGTGTGTGTGTGTGTGTGTGAGTATATGAGTTATTATCTTATATATTTAATTATCCTTCATCAAATGTGTCTGAATCAGTTCAGTGTCTGAGCCCAGTACCCAACCACTTTTTTCAAGCTAGTAACTCAACTGCAGTTAAAAAATACTGATGAACCTGCACCAGGATTCAATCCAAACATTTAATGGCTTGACTGCTTGAAGAGGATCTTTAACAGACAGACTTGTATGGGAGAGTAATTTGGGTGCACAAAAGGAAGCAGAGATGGCTGCATTCAAAAAAGGGGGCACCCTCTTTCCCACCCACAGCTTGTCCTGTTCATTTGTAGCTGGCTTGCCATCAAGATGTGCAAAGGGAGAATGAGACTTGTAAAGGTGCAGCAACTACTAGTAAATGAGGCTCTCTTGTTTAAACGAATGTTGGAATACTGCAGCAGTTCAGGCTACATGTAGTTAAGGCTTTGCCTGGCAGTAGGATCTCAGAGTAAGTTTGTTCTGCTTCTAGAAGACCATGGTTCTCTTCACGCCACAATTGGGGGGTGGGGGAAGGATTTGCATCTGGGCCAACTGTCGTCAGCCTGCAATCCAGAGCTGCCTTTGGTATTGTGTGTACAGGCATCTCTCATTTTACACTGGGGATATGTTTTAGAAAAGCAGCATGTATCTCAAAAACAGGTAAATTAAAAATAAATTTTTAACCATATTATTCCAAAAATTGGCAAGTGCAAACTACGTTTTGGCATTCATTAAACAAGCGTTCTTCCAAAATTATATGATATTATCCCGTTCCAGAGATTATAAATGGAAGAGATTACTAAAATTGTTTTGCAAAATGATGATAATTAATAATAAGAGAAAGCTGAGACGAGCACCTGATGCACTTCTGAGACTGGAATATCAAGGCTATCTGGTAGACTATCACTGCGACATTTTATGAGGCATCCTAGGTTGTACCATAGTCTTCTTCCTCCAGAGACTGTGCCATACCCAAACACTACTCATATGTATAAACATGGAATCTTTGCACAGACCGCCATAGTGCATAACGGACTACTAGCCTATCATTCAGGCCACTTCTATTCTAACCTCCTACCACATAATTGAGTTCCTTGCTTCTCTAAAAACAGCAGGGTCATGACAAGGCAGCATATGAAATAGAAAATGATTGGCATTTTTAATTACGCAATTTTTCTTCTGAACCTGTGACCTATGCATTCAGGATTCCCAAGGAGTCCTTGTACAGGAGACTCCATTGCCTGAAAAGTCATGCCTCTTCTTCCAGTGTCATTTTAATTACAGAATTTGAATAATGTGGCAGCCCATTAGCAAACTGCTTGCACCTCACAAGAGGAATTCCAGGTTGTACAAATAAAAAGGAAACAGCTCTTTACTGGACTTTTCCACAAACCTGGGAACCGTATAGCAAGAAGACATTGTATGAAAGAATATTGGGGGTGACTGATTTTTTTTTTTAAATTATATTTCAAATAAGCTTTCAACATTTGCAGCACAGTCTTGGTTCAGAACCTTGCAACACTCCATATGCAATGTATACACCTTTCTCAAACTAGCAAAAGAATGAAGTCTCATTGTAACTACAGTTCTAGGGTCAAAGTGGGAAAAATCTTTTAGTGTCCTGTCTCTTTTCTATTTCTTTGCACATCAGGACCATAGTGGGGAAAGAGGTGATGTTAACTCTTTTCTCTCCCACTGTCTTTATTAGGCCACAATCTGGTGGTTTAATTTGCGTTGGCCAATTTTCCTTCTGAAGCAAAGAGCAGCCAAATTAAATCTCCCACCCCACCCACCTGCATTCCCATCCAGATCTCGAAACTGGCTGCTATTTACAAATGCACAACTACTAAGCACATAGTAAACACCTTTTCTACTTGTCCCTTACCTGCAAGGAAATGATTGACTTTTTCCTGCAGACTACATCTTATCCTGTGTAAATAAGCCCCTTTAGGAATATTTTGTGCCTACTAGCTGAAATTGTGGATTGCTCTAACCAAAGGAGGCTATCTGCTACTATCTCTCATGTGAATTCAGTGAACTATTATAAACACTATTTAGGGCACAATCCTAACCTTTAGTTAGGCCCACACAAGTCATTTGTGCCAGCCCAGGAGTGTTGCAAATGCCGTAAAGCACGCCAGCCTCCCTTACTCTGAGAGTGGCCCAAACATGCTTTATGGTGCGTTTGCAACACAAGTGACTTGTGCCAGCCTAACTCCAGGTTAGGATTGCTCCTTTAATTTCTTTTGATTTTTAATTATCTTACTCTTTGGTCCTAGGATTCTAGGATTTCTGGGTAGCTCACAACAGTTTAAAAACAGCAACACCAATAAAATCAATCAAAATTACTAAAATCAGTCACATGATGCACAAACTTAGCATAAAAGATCACAGAAGGTTAAGACTCAGAGCACAATCCTAACCTGGAGTTAGGCCAGCACAGTTAGGTCAGCAAAGTTTGGCTGGCACAAGGATGCCCATAAAGTGTGTTTGGAACTCTCAGAGTGCAATCCTAAACTGGAGTTAGGCCGGCATAAACTAAGCCAGCAAGGTTTGGCCAGCACAAGGGCCACTATAAAGCATGTTTGGACCACTCTCGGAGTGAGGGAGGATGGCACACGTCTGTGTGCTGGCCTCTGACTCTCAGAGTGGCCCAAACATACTTTACAATGTCCCTTGGACTGGCCAAACTTCGCTGGCTTATTTTATGCCAGCCTGACTCAGTTTAGAATTGCGCCCTCAGAGTCAGGGAGGATGGAGCACGTCAGTGTGCTGGCCTCTCTGACTCTGAGAGTGGTCCAAACGTATTTTACTGTGGCCCTTGTGCCAGCCTACCTCCAGGGCTGGATTGCGCCCTTAAAGATTCCAAAAACCCAAAAATCCTGGATAAATAAAATGTCATCGCTTGGCATCAGAAAGGCATCAGGCCCAGCACCAGCTGAACCCTTCTGGAGAGAACATTTCATAACTAGGGCATCATTGCTGATAAGGGAATATCCCTGGACAGCACCCGTCATACCCCTGAAAGGCTCCCAAAAAATTATCTTTAATACTTCCTTAGTAAGCAGTGAAGCTGCCGGACAATGTATAACATGAGCTCTCAAGCATTTTATCAATATTCCCTGTGAAAGTCAACTGATGACAGAGTAATTTTTCAACAGTTCCTTGGAAGGAATGCTATTTAGAAGTCTCAAATAACCTAGGAAAATAATAAAAACAAAATAAGTCTATGGGTATTAGCGCAAGAAATGGTTGGACACACTGCTCAGCAGTATAGCTACTCCAGCTTCAGCAGCAGACATTCAGAGTTCTTAACCTCTGACATGGCAATGAGGACAAAGATGCTTATTGGGGGAAAAAATGTCACCTTGACATTCAGGTTACATGAGTCCTGCAGTGAGCTTGGAGTTGTAGGGAATCATATACCAAACCATACAACTTCAGTATTCCCAAGCGCAGGGGTGAATGAGGTGCTTCTAGACAGAGTTTTGAGAGAAAATGATCCACTCAAGAAACGGCAAAATAAATATCACCCAAAAGACAATGCTGAAGCCTACAAAACACAATAATGGGAAGAGAACTTACCAACTACCATGATATTGAACTCAAATCCTTGTTTCATGGCTTTCCTTCGCATCTGCTCAAGGATGGCATCTATCCCAACATAGCCAAAATCAACCGCTGGTTTCTCTGTCCGCGTTGGTGCGGCTTGCTTGAGGCCAGCATCTCGAGTGGCATCCGTCATGCTGCTTTGGTAACTGGAAATGGCCTCTGAACCTATAGAGAAGAATATTGTAAAGCTTTCATATTTCTGCTAGTGGTGTAAATAAATTAACACATTTAGAGCAAGAGCAGGTACCAAGGTATCTGTGGCTGGAGGTGAACTGGAAGGAATGAAAGCCTGGAAACTGGATATTGCCCTTGTAATCAACATGGGTATTAACACCCATCTCAAAATTTGTGCTATATCAAGTTGAGTTCTATACCTATATCTGTATCAAGAAGCAGTTCTCCACACGGGGCGGAACCAGTGGTGTCATCCTACCGGTACGCTGGGCAGGACGTTCGGGTGATCGGCAGCCCGCCCGTCATGTACCGTAGCGTTACGCCATTTGCGTAATGTACGCAAGCGGCGTAACTGGTTATGCAAACGGCGTAACGCAGTGGAACGCGATGGGCGGGCTGCCAATCACCCGGACGTCCCGCCCAGTGTACCGGTAGGATGACACCACTGGGCAGAAATCTATCAGTGAAATCGACATGCACCTGATAGTTCAGAAGCTGACCTGGATACAGATCTACCATAAGTTTAAGGAAAACAGGAAGAGAACCAGATAAAAAAAATTTCCTCTGCAAAACGTTTCCTGGAACTAATGAGACTCAAGCCTCACTTTTCAGTTTTCAGACGGAAAAGGAGCATGGCTGTCTTCTGCAGAATTTATGGAAACAGAAATACAGAGAAGGAAGCAGAGTTTCCTCTGCACAGAAGGGTAATGGTGGGCAGCAGCAGCTGCTTGAGGCATGTCCAGGCCCTAGCAAAGTCTCTTCTCCCTGCTGGGCCTGCATTGGCCCCCTTGTCCCCATGGAGGAATAACATTCTGCGGTCCTCTCTTGGCCAGAGGACAGACAGTGAAGCGAAAAAAAGCACTGATTTGCTTGTGGTTATTGGCTGTGTTGCCCCTGTTCCTGCTTTCTGATAATGCCTCAAGCTCCTTTGTCTAATGACACTCTTCTAGTGAGTAATGCATGCTGCAGAATGGAGGAAACAGGGAGCTTTTGAGCTCTGACTTCTCTCCTAGAAAGTCCACTGGCTGGCCCTGGCCTGTCTGTAAATGCTTCCAGGCCGGACTTGGGCCTTTGCCAGGGCCACAGCTTAGCCTGGTCTTGCCTGTCTAGTGCGTTACCTCCTTCCACTTGATCTTCACCCTGCTTCTCTATCCTGTGCCAGCTTTGGGTCCCAGCCAGCCTTCAGACAGTGCCTTGGTGCATAATACCTTAAGCTCGGATCAATGGCTTTGGGAACTCCTTGGCAGCCTGGCATGCAGTCCTAGTAGCATTCAAACTTGGCTGTCTAAGGCTGGCAACAGCCCCTGCCTCCCCCCACCCCGCAAATTTCACAACAAAATGGACAAATAAAGGCAAAGAACAACTTCCTTCTCCAACCATGCTGGTTACTAGAGATGCATAAATAGCTTTTATTGCATACAAATAGAATAATGCTAAAAATGAAGTGGATCTATATTTTCAATAAATAAGACAATTAAACATTAGCGAGAGGTCATGGTACAACTGATCATACTCTAGCGAGCCAGTCCCTGCTTCTCTGGCAAGTCAATTTATGTCATGATTTCATCCTTTTTTCATCTTCTAGGTCATCCCCTTTAAACACAAATCATCTTCAATCTGATGTAATTTTGGAACACTGGGCCCTCTGAATAGTTTAGATTAACTACAGCCATCCATTATAGCTGCTGGAGGTAAGGGGGGAAGGGGAACTGTATGCCAAAAATGTGTGTTTAGTATGGAACATTTCAGAATAAGGTCTGTACACAGAAGCAGTGACTGACTGCACAGACAGGCTGCCAGGATTTCCTGTTATGGCGAAAAAGTGTGTCATCAAACCTGCTCATGCCAGTGATCTTAGAGAATGACCCATATTCTGTCAATCAGGATCACAAATGCACAGCATATGCTGCAAGTTTATGGCAAGCCCTTAGGTTCTAATAATGGGAATGTAATGTTTTGTGCATCACTGCCTTTCTCTACCCTCTAAAAATCTTGTCACAGTAAGAGAGCTCACCTAACCAACAATCCCTCCCACACCACACTGCTGGGGTCCCTGTCACCTGTGGATTACTTGGCATCCCAATTCCAAAAAACAGAAGGGGCGAAAGAGATGGAAGCAGCAAACAGCTCGTTACTCCTGCAACAATAGATGGTGGGCCCTTCCAATGACGGAACACCCATTGATGGTTCCATTCCAATGATGGAACACTTGTGGTAGGGAAGCCAAGAAGTCTTAGCCAGTCACATGTTGGCAGCAGAGCCTCTTAATTTAGGGAGGAGATACTACAGGGGGTTCTAGATAGCCAAGCAGGACCTGCCAAGAGTACAGGTGGGACCTTGTATCCATGGTTCCACAGATACGCCCCCCTTTCCCTGTGCGCCCAGTACATTACCATATTTTTTGTTTAGTCATGCTGAAAGCGTGGGTGTTTCTTGCTTTAAACTTGCTTAAACAAAGTAATGTGATGTGCAGGCAGCCAGCCTACATGCTAGAGGGTGACTAACAGGAAGCAGGACAGAACAGAGCAACCAAAATGATTAGTGGGCTGGGGCACCTCCCTTACGAGAAATGGCAAGAGCTTTTGGGGGTTTGTCTAGAAAGACGACTCATGAAGGAGATGTGATTGAGGCACACAGTATATAATTATGCATGGGATATGAGTGAGCTGATGGACCACTAAATGAAGAAAAGATAATTTTGAGCGGGGTATGTATTTAGATATAATACACATAAGGGTAATTTTGAGTTTTGAACTGAAGAGAAACAAAGTGAATCTTTTTTTTTCCAGTCTGAAAATGTACCAAAATACAGATAGGTGCAGAGAGCTGGAAGCCACACGTTGACCATTTGCTGTATGGTGCCTATAGCATAGTAGCTCTTTGCTAGGCTGGGAAAAGCAATCATAATAGCCTGGAGTGAGAGGGAAATCTTAGAAGTGACCCTGATACAGTGGAGCTCTTCATGGTTAGACAAAGAGAAGTGGTTTGTATTCACTGCATTGTTGATGCTTATCTATTGCCTGTGAGTACCTGACAGCAAAGCACAGAAGAAGAAGGATTTATATAGAGAAAGTTCCAGAAAAGGCTAATGTGAACCTTGACAAAACATGGCACCAAATCAAACTTAACTGAAGCCTTCGCATCAAAATTATGGGGGACTCTGCAGGTATTGTTCCAGAGTGGTTGTGAATGTGGCGTGAAAGGCAGAAATTTAAAACAGCTTTAGAAACTGATTTTAACAACCCTGTAACCCAGACACCCAAGAGGCAGAACAAACTTCCTCATATGTAATGTCTGGTTGCTACAATCTTTGATATGATAAACGTTTTCATGGGAGGAAAAAAAAATCTTTTTGTTTCTAAAAGTAAACCTCTCTCTCTCTCTCTCTCTCTCTCTCTCTCACACACACACACACACACACACACACACACACACACAGAGAGAGAGAGAGAGAGAGAGAGAGAGAGAGAGAATCCTTTTAAGTAGAAGGTAGACTGGGAGGATGAAGTGAAAAGGAGAGAGTGCACAGGATTTTTTTTTTAAAAAAATATGGTTTGTTGTTTCAGAAGGTGCTACAGCAACACTTTCTGAAAACATGCACATGGACAAAATCTATGTAAATTTGGACCTCTCCCCTGAGTTGAGCTTAAAGCACAAGTCTGAATAAAAGTGTCCTACTACGACTAATAGATGCACCTTGAAATTCCCTCTAATCACAAATATTGGGTGAAAACAGATGCATTATGCAGCTGATTCAATCAGACTGCAATCAGCTGTGAGGAGGGGGCAAAGACAGGCAAGATTCAGTCCTATACACATTCCTTATTTGGAGAGCACCACAGACTAAACAAAACTACCAGGTGCCAGGGAGATCAATCCTAACAAATAGTCATTATATTCTGTAGAGAGCACATTGAGTTTTAACCCACCACCACCATAGTTACATTGTCCTTAGTCCCTGAAAATTCTGGGGATAGATGACTGATGGGAAACTAAGAATGAAAAGGTAATCTGGAGACAAGGAGCAAGATGGGGAAACAAAAGTTCATTCCAAAAGCCGGTGAACAAAGTGTCAATTTAGGTGTAGATTCAGCACACCCACATGATGGCCTTGAAAGCATTCCAACACTATTTGTGGAGTAATGCACTTTTGGTTTCCCCAGTCAAAGGAAAAAATTAGTTTTGCTGACATAAGGATAAAAAGCTGATTGTCCCACATATCACCCACGTGATGCATCAGGGGTGATGTGGAGGTGCTTCTTGTAATGCATAAGGTGAAAGGCTCTTAAATATAGTAAAGGTTTCCCCATGACCAAATGGTCCAGTCATGACTGACTGTAGGGGGCGGTGCTCATCTCCGTTTCTAAGCCGAAGAGCCGGTGTTTGTCCGAGGATACGTTTCCATGGTCATGTGCATGATTATACGACGAGGCACACGGAACGCCGTTACCTTCCCACCGAAGTGGTCCCTGTTTATCTACTTGCACTTTTACGTGCTTTTGAACTGCTAGGTTGGCAGGAGCTGGGACAAGCAACAGGAGCTCACTCCATCGCATGGTCTTGAACTTCCAACCTTCCAGTCAGCGAGCTTAGCAGCAGCAGTTTAAGCTTAGCACCATGAAAATGCTTTGCAGTGGGCTCCACAGAACATTTAAACTAGCACTAAGGCAGTCCTTAATGGGCTGCATGCAAATGTGCTCCCCACCTCCAGTTTTCACAGGTAACAGCATTTATCCTACCACTTTAAATATATTTTCTAGGTATTGCTGCTGCTACCAGGAGGTCATATGCGCATGACCTCCTGGTAGCAGCAGCAATACCTAGAAAATACTGTATATTTAAAGTGGTAACACATACACAGTGACGCGTAGTATTGAGCATAGGATTTCTGCTTTTGAAAATTTTTGGTCTTTTGTAAACAACAAAAAACGGTTTAGTGATATGTGAACATCATCAAATGAAGGCTTACAGATTAGAGGGTCTAGGCAGAAATCTCAGGGATCTGGAATGGGGCTTCAAGTCAGCACTTAGCACACATCCTCGTTTCTCTTCCGTAGATTACTACTATCACTTACTCCTCCAACATTACAAGCCAGCTAACTTTAACCTTTATACCTTTCCCCCAATCCCTACTCAAAGATCCCTGTTTTGTTGGGACTCATTCATTCCCACCATACAGATGCATAAGTACAATGCGCGCGTGCACACGTGCATGCGCGCGCACACACACGCAGGCGCGCACACACAGAATTCAAAGAGGATGACTGTGAGTACCAGCAGGCCTGGCCATGTGACCAGTGTGTACTTGTTGCAGCGGGCTCCACAGAACATTTAAATCAAATCTTGTTGGAACCCTCTGTAATGCAATAACAGGGTTTTGCGATAGACCTGTAGGAATTTGTTGACAGATAAGTCAATGTTCTCAAGAAGTTGAAAAAATACTGGTATAATGAATGCACAGCTGTGGTGCTTCTCCTCCTAGTAGGTTCCTCACTAAGTGGCTTTCTGTCCCAATTAGGCCCCCAAAGTTTTTCCCATTAGTCTTTCCAGTGCTTTCTGGAACCTACATTTCCTTAAGCACAGGCAGCTTTGTTCTCCTTTGTGTTTGCCTTGTTGCAAACATAAGTAGAAACGTTGTCCAGAAGGCTCCATCCACATGAACAAACCATGAGAATATGGGTCCTAAAGAACAGAAGATGAAAAAACTCATAAGACAAAGAGTAGGAGGGTGGCTCATAGTTTTCCTTGCTAACTGGGTAAGAATTCCTTTTTTATAGCACAATCATAACCTGGAGTTAGGCCAGCACAGTTAGGCCAGCAATGTTTGGCCTGCTCAATGGCCACCGTAAAGTGCGTTTGGACCACTCTCAGAATCAGGGAGGATGGCGCATGTCTGTGTGCTGACCTCTCTGACTGCGAGAGTAGTCCAAACATACTTTACAGTGTCTCTTGTGCCAGTCGAACTTTGCTGGCCTAACTGTGCTGGCCTAACTCCAGGTTAGGATTGCGCCCTTAAACTGGTATCTAAAGTGTGGTTGGGTCAGGACGCCATTTAATTATTGCCCGTAAACCGCTTTGTGAACCTTTCGTTGAAAAGTGGTATATTAATATTGTTGATGATGATGACAATAATAATAGTTCGCAATTAAAGCTTGAGGCGCTAAACCTTACTATGTGATTCTATAACTTCTGAAACATTTTCACTGTCGACCTTTAGCACTTTCTTGATGCTATATAATGTTGTAATTAAATGTTAATTATTCTATTTTAATGTGTCGCACAACTTTTTCCTTATGCTATAAGACAGTGGTTTCCAAACATTTTTGCACCTAAAAAAATTTCACTTTACCAGCTGCTCAAGCCTCTGTGGCTATAATGGTGATTGGGTAGCAGTGCTCTCCCCAACTAGCAGGTTGTTTAACCCTTGATGTTCATAACCTAATGAACCCTGTCAGTTTCACAAACCACCAAGAGTTGGGTTGTGACCCACTGGTGGGCCACAGATCCACAATCTGGGAACTACTGCTATAAGGCATTTCAGGTGATTTGGGGGTGAACGTGGAATGGCTTTGGAACAAGTTAGAATTTTCCCCATTGGAAGTAATGTAATAATTGTTCTCACTGTCCGGATTTTCATTTAAGGGCTGTTTTCAGGAACAGATCAGATACATATAAAGTGGGAAATGGGTATTTGTGTATGACAAATTTGTGTGTGTGGGGGGGAGTGTTTGAAAATTGTGGGGGATTTTTTTTGTATATTTTTAGATTTGAAAGGCAGAAAGTAGTGTTATTATCAAGTTCTTATTCAAAGTTCTCATTTTCAGTAATTTGAAATGTTTTTAAAGTGTACTATACTTTGATGATACAGGTGATAAAGGGCGCAATCTTAACCTAGAGTTAGGCCAGCACAGTTGACTGGCAAAAGTGACACTGTAAAGCATGTTTGGACCACTCTCAGAGCCAGAGAAGTCAGCACACAGAAATGCGCCATCCCCGCTGACTCCGATAGTGGTCCAAACGTGCTTTACTGAGGCCCTTGTGCTGGCCAAACTTTGCTGGCCTAATTGTGCCGGCATACCTCCAGGTTAGGATTGCGGTCATAGTGTCAGCAGATGCAGCCACTGTATTATTTCTAATTGGAAAAGTAATCCATTTTAATTTCTGGAAAATATCTTAAAATGTGGTGTTTTCTGTTTTTATTTCCCACCAAAAAGTGTTTTGTATTTTTATGCATTTTTAACAAAAATAAACACCCCTAACAAAACACTCTGTTCACCTGCCCCACTTGATTCCTCACTTGGCAAACTAAGGGCCAAATACTATTATCCAATTTTCCAGCCCTGATGTAGCTGTCCCAATGGGATATGTGCTGAATTCTATGGTGGAGGGGAAGTCAGGGAGGTCTCTGCAAGGTAAGAGAACATTTGTTCGCTTGCCTTGAGGCTGCATTTCAGCTGCATTGGCACTAGAAATTTGGATAGGATTGGGCCCTAAGTTGGGAAAGACAGATTCCAAATAGCCAGCCCAGCACATTTTTACTGTTCAAAAATGCAAGAGAAAGCAAACCATCACACATCTTGCCTGTGGACGTGAGGCCACTTTGGATTCAAATTGAAGGGAGAGATTTCTAATTGTATTGCTAGTATGTTCTGCTTTGCCTGCATTCACCAATTTGTGGTGAGGAAATGGCCATTCAAAACACCTCTTACTGAAAAAGCAGGCAGACAAGCTTTTCAGGTTGTTCATCAATCTCTGAGTGCTTCTGCCTAAAGGGAAGTACAACCCCAACAACAAATGTGTGTGGCCGGAAGCTTCTATTATACAGCTAGTTTTCTTGGAAAGCTTTGCAAAAGCAAAAGGGCAGCTTAACTTGTTAACTGTTCCACATCCACTGGGTTCAGTAAGCAGCAGCTTTCCTCAACTGTGAGCACAATCTTAACCTGGAGTTAGGTTACCCCACAGTGGAAAAGATACAGTGACCCCTTGGGGAGGCCATTCTGAGCAGACAAAAGGAAGCAAAGGCTTGATCAGTACTATTTAACCCTGGGATCTTTCTGTCACAGGAACCTGTGGAGTTCATGTTGAGGGATATTTTCTACTTTGACAACTAGGATCCTGTTACCCCTAATGTAATTTTGAATGATAATACAGCTTCACACCACTGCAGATGGCCAGATTTAACACAATTAAGAGAGTCAGAATGGAGTAGTGGTTGAAGTTAGACCTGGAAGACCCAGGTTCAAATCCCCACTCAGCCGCGAAGCTTCCTGAAGTCACCTTGGGTCAGTCAAGTCGTACCCACCTCACAGGGTTGTTGTGAGGAAAAAAGAAAAAAAATCACATACACCACCCTTGGGGGAAGGGCAGTACGGGTCCAGACTGCTTATCCATGGATTCAGAACCCATGGTTTTAACTTATTTCAGATTTCGAACCTGAGGCTGGACCCACTAAAGGCCTCCCAGATGCAACCAGAATGTTGTTCCAGTCATGCCTGAGAGGCTTTATGAAGCCTGCAGCCGTTTAAAGGGTACTACTAAGTATCCTTTAAAATGCTCTGGGTGGTATTCTGAGGCCTGTTGAGGCCACACACCGCATCTATGGGCCTCAGAAAGGCTCCAAATGTGATTGGAACAAGGTTCCAGTTGCGTTCTGAGACCCTGTGGGTTGAAAACTGCAGGTTCATTATCTGTGGAAGTCTGAGAACAAATCCCCTGCAGATACTGAGACTCCATCTGTATAAAAATGTGAAAAATAAATACAATCAAGGGCCTTCAGATGAATATTTTTTTCTCTATTTACAGAAAGATGAAAAGTATGTTTTTGAAAGTTTCTGTCCAGCATCTTTATAACCAGCCAGCCCAGAACAATACAAATGTAGAGGCTACAAAACAGCCACAGGAAAGAATTCATATGAACACCTTAGATCCCATACATTTTTTGTAGAAGATAAGGTTTGTTCTTGAAAGTCGCACTGTAAAGTTTAGTTGGTTTTCTAACTTTGATTGGCTATTCCCTTTTACTGATGACTAGAAAGACAAACAGTTATTTTTCTACAGCTTCTGAACACAAAAAAGGAGAAAGAAAAATGGCTAAATAGTATTCCATGGAAGGAACTGTCACAGAATTACTGGAAGCATAATCTGAATATGAATTTCTGAGGTTAATGGCACAATGTGTTGTAATATAAAAATGGGGATGTTACTTTAACTCCACATGCATTCCCAGGTTTTTGAGCATGGGGTCAGCCAGGAGGGAAAACCCTAAAAGCAAGTAAGGAGGGGAATTCTCTGGTACTAGCCACTTGCTATAATGTATTATGAGTTTCATGCAGCTGCTTTCTGAACAAAAAGGCGACTAAAGATTTGAATTCACCATGCATAAAGAGATTTATTTTGTTGTGCAAACCGCTATGCATACTACTTTTTGTTGAAAAGCAGTAAATAAATAAGAGCCATGCACCACAAACCTTTCCATAAGTTAGCAAACGTGTAGAAAGAGGAGAAAAATTCAAAAAGAGAGGGCCTAGCATTAGAAGAGCTATGTGAACTCTTCCCCTTGCAGTCTACTGTAACTGCAGACCAGCAGTTCCTGAACTGTGGGTCCATGGTCAAGGCCATTTTTGGTGGTTTGCAACTGACAAAGTAGATTAGGCTGCATGCATCAAGGGTTAAATGAGCTGATACTTGTGGGGGGGGGAGCGGGAGAGTACTGCTGCCCAGTCACCTAGCAGGCTGGAGCAGCAGCTGGTAAAATGAAACTTCTTTTGAGGTGCCTCCTGATGCAAAAACTCTTTCTGGGTGGGAACCACTGCTGTAGATTTTTTTTCAACATTTCTACCCAAGCTACTTATTTCTGTCTGTACCAGCAGAAGTGCTGATCCATGGGCTTGCCAGCATGGAGGCCCTTGCCAAGAACACAGCTAGCTATTCATTTCATCCTAAACAATGCACAGCGTCTAAGCAAGCCTTCAACCATGAAAGCAAACAAAGGTTCTTCTTGTGGCAGCAGAGCAATTAGTTATACAGACAAGGGGAGGAAAAAAGAGGAGACGTTTCAGTATTTGCCAGTTGGACCTCATCTGTGATCCAACAGATTTAATTCTGTGTATGGCATACTAGGAACAAGCAAGAGCACCGTATGCCTCCCTCTGCCTTTGGCCTTGCTGCTGGGCAGGATTCCAGGCTGCATTGCTCCCTATCCATTGTGTATTGGCCCACATTAATGTACAATATGCTACTCTTATCCTGCCCGCCTTTTATCAGTGCAAAAGTATGCCCACAAAAGTGTGTAATCTTCCCCCTCTCCCTGCTGTCTGTCTCTTCCACCAGCTCCCTGACTTGCTTTTGACATAATAAAGCAGATTTGGAAGAACTAATTCTAGGTCTACTGCCTTCTCAAGATTTTTGTAACAAGAAAAAAGCATAGGAAGTTGTCTTATGCGAAGTCAGACCAGACACCCATCTAGCTGAGTACTCCCTACACTGGTTGGTGTGCTGGTTCTCTGGATTTCAGGACAGACAGTTGCTATGCAGCTGAGCAGCTACTGTGCAGGCCATCCCAGCAGCATGCATGGCTTTTAACCAAAAACACAGTCCTGAAAAAAAGGGCAATTCTTCTCTCTGGACCTGTATACACTATATTCTTAACAATGCATATTCTGTAACAAATGTGAGAAAAGCTCTCTATTTTTCCCCCTCTCATGCAGTATCCCAGTGCATCTTTGTACCCTCATTGACACAGATGGGAAATGGACACCTGGATATCACCTGTACTTTCTCAGGAAAAAATGCCACTAATTTCAAAAGAGTTTAATTCAAACCAGAATGCTTGGTCTGTAGGCTTCTGCTTGTTCTATAAATGCAGCAGAAGGAGGTAGGAGGAATATGAGGTGGTAAATTTCAGAATACAAATGGGGTGCACCATTTTTGAATGCGCCCCACTCCCATATTTTAAAAATAGTTCCCTGCAAATTAAAAACGAGGACAGGGTTGTTCAAGTCTGCTCCCTGCAAAATTTGTTTTCTTCTTATGTCTGCAGGACAACAATAAAATTTGGAATATCCTACCTGCAGCCTGAAGTGGCACAGTATAGTTGAGCAGTTGGAACTTTGTCTCCTCATTCCCACTTCAGCCTACTGCACATGTAAATCAGCCGTAAACTCACTTGGATTTTTTTGAGGGCTTAAACTGCAAGAGATTTGGCTGAATATCAGGCAAAATTACTAGATGGTAAAAGTGGCTTGGCAATGGTACCGGATTACAGGGGGAAGTGGTGGGTTCTCCCTCACTGGAAGTCCCCAGGCAGGGGTTAACAGGCAGCTTCTGGAGATGCTCTATTGCAGTGGTTCCCAAACTATGGGTTGGGGTTGTGAGCCAATTTCAGGTGGGTCGTGAAGCATCTAGAGTAACCATATTGAATATATGGTAAGATGGGATGCTGGGAAGCGGGAGGGATGTGTGGTTGTTTTTGCTTGTATTGTGTCAAGGCTGTAAATAGACCTTTTTTTCTTTCTGATTCATTTTGCTATTGGAAAATGGCTGAGAAATAACCCAACTTACTGCTGCATTCTCAGGAAAGTAGCAGGCTCTGGCATCACAATGATGGCACTTCTGGCAGGTCTCGGACAGACTGTCATTCTAAAAAGTGGGTTCCAGTGCTAAAAAGTTTGAGAACCACTGCTCTAGAGAAAATGTTCCTTCTTTAAGCAGGGGGCTGGACTAAATTAGCTTCAAGACCCCCTCCAAACTCTATGGTTCTTGATTCTATAAATCCAATGGAGTGTCTTTCTGCATGAACATGCACTGGGTGAGGATGAAGAGAGTTGCCCAAGGTCACCCAGCAAATTTATGGTCAAAATGGGATCTGAATTCAAGGCCCAAATCCAATACTACTGATGAACTGAACTTGGTCAGTTCAGTTCATCACTGATGTGCACTGCAGGTTTTGCAACTCTTTCCATGTCCAGAATTCGACTTCCTTCTCCATGAGGAATTGTAATGAGGTGCCTCATTTCTCCATACCCAGCACTCAGCTTCCCACTGATTAAAAATTTAACACAGTTCAGCTGGACGCTTGTCTTTCCTTCACTGGACTGCCAAGAGCTCTGGCAATGCACCATCGGGAAGACAGGCTTGACATTTGTAAGTAGGCTTATTAGAAGCAATCCTGGTCTCTCAAAGTGCTATAAAAGAATGCTACACACAGCAGTGTGGGAAACCACTGCCACTGTGCTGCAACTCAGACTGAAAAGTCTGTTTCAGTCTGGCCTACTGGCAATGCAGCAGCATGTACATTTCAGATGGATTACACCCTTTTTTATGACTCAGTAAAGCTTTGCCCATTATCAAGGGGCACTTAAGAGTTTTAATCTCCTTAATCTTGGTGAAAATCCTCCATTTGGTGCCAAACACAGACTTGCCCAGTAACAGCTGGTCTTATGTCTTCTTAAACTCTTTCCAGGTTCATGTTAGTTCAAGAGAACTGTAGCCAGGTTCAGCCAGCGAGCTGAACTACCCCATTAGCATGCTCACATTTGACCACTGCCATCAGTCTAGCATCTTGCATAGGCAGTCATTTGAACAGATCAGAACATGAGAATATGTAGCATCTGTATCTCCTCTTGACAGCATCTCTTAGGCGAACTGCCTTCAACAACTATGTAGTGTAGTGATTATAACCATGTCTGGAGTATCATCAAAATGTGGGTTTAAAACTCTGGACCTCTGTTGGAAATCCCATGAGCCACACGAGGCCTATGACCACTGGGCTTCAACAGCAACTTCTGAAACATTCCTTTCCTTACTGCACATCAGCATGGTTATTCACTCAAGCACATCTGCTCCAATGTGCGGACTTTTAAAAAATAAACTGTGCATATACACCTGCATGCAGTCCTATAAACCAACATAGCAACTATAGTTGAGAACTCAGTGGGCACCAAGTTCTCTGTGTGCAGGGCTGGTGATGGCCTCTGGGAGGAGGGAAGGGAATGCCTATCCCAAAATAAAACTAGCAGACTGATAGGTGCTGCATCGGAACCCTTTTCATTCATTCTGACTCTAGAAATTCACAACATGTCCTCTTGGTGTGGATTATGTAGGGATAAGGTCCTCTGCCATGCCTTTGATATCACCTGAGCTACTGGGGTAATGGGATTTTATAGCAATTTGATGATGGGGGTCATACTTCACTTTAACACATATCCATTAAGTATATAATATTTTTGGAGGGGAGGGCAGCTGGGCACAAGTTAATATTTTCAGGACTTAGCAGCTGCAGGGCAATATATAGAACATACTATCTGTTATCTCCAGCATTCATTATATTTTTGACTCTTTCATTTCTCGGTAATTATTGTACTTACACTGCTATTCTTTGCAGCACCAACCACGGGGTGTTAAAATGGAGCGGTTTATATATCTAAATGCGTCATAGCTGATACTTTGCCCTAACAATTGTGAATCTTATCTAAACACAGACAGGTGGAAGATTAAGTAAAGCCACAAAGTCATGAACAGCTATAGCTTTCCACCCCAAACTGATAAATAAGTTCATCAATCTGCTTTACAGTGTTTATTCTTGTAACAAGAATGCCTAAACAGGAGTATTTTGGCTTTAATATAAGACATACAAGGTTGAAAGTATTGAATTGCCTGATGACACACTAAGAGACCTGATCAAGATGAGTACTGGAATGGGAGCTGTTCACTGAGCAATCAGCAATAGCGTGCATCCTATTGCTCCAACCTGAAGATGACAATATTTTCTTCTTTAAACATTCCCTTAGAGAAGCGATCAGAATGACAAACAGTAAACATGACCTAATCATTTTATTTTAGCGCAGGATTGGAAAAGGAGTCTAGATTGTGTTTTAATGATATACTTTATTGTGAGCTGCTTTGGGGGTGGGTGAGTCAGACAGAATAATATTTTGATCAGGATACAATAAAGAAACAGATTAATACTCCTACCTTTTAAAGTAGGAGCATAGTTCCATAACACCAGGAGCATACTTCATGGTGTCCGTGTTTGTTTTTAAACAAACTTCTGAGCAGCATACCAGAGATGCATCCTAAATGAAATTCCCAGGCTAAAGGTGCAAACCTAACCAAATTTCCAGCACTCGGGGTAAGGGCAACGCAGCTCCAAGGTAAGGGAACAAACATTCCCTTACCTTGAGGAGGCCTCCACAACTATTACTCCACTGCAGGATGCTGCACAGGATGCATTGGCATGTCAGTGCTGGAAAGTTGGTTAGGACTGCACACTAAGTGCTCTTGGGGTGTCAGGTAGAGTTGGCGTCATCTCATCATCTTTCACAGGCATCTCTGCAAGAAGCCTCTCATATGCCAGACGTTACCATTTAATTCATGAATTCTGACCACTGCATTTTGAGCTTGACTACCAGGTGGAATCATGTGGGGTAAGGATGGCCAGGATTTATGTGACAAGTGGCAGGAGAAGCCCCACAGAGATGCCAATCCTCTCTGTGAGGATAATATGTAGCCTAGCTCTTAAGCAGTGTTCGAGTAACTATTAAGATAAGGGTTGAGAATTATTTTACTACCTGTTGCTAAAAGCTCTTCTTAGCACACTCTTCTAGGAACAGCGAGCATGAAGACGGTGTCTAATCCTTCCTCATTTTAACAATCTTCGCCTGTTTCCAATAGAGTTCTGAAATGCACGTTTTCATCCTTGTCTGACAAACTTTTGAAACACAAAGTTTCCTTGGGTGTCTTTGAAAAGTGATGCTAGGACAAACGTACTTTAGCCCAATTCTGTTCCACAATGGAGCTGTTTAGGTGCAAAAATGTGAGGCAAAAAGGCAAGACAAGTAGGAACTCCCACCCATCGAACCTCCTAAATTATTCTGTTTTTTAATGGGGATGTTGTGTAGCACAATTGTTAGGTCTACAAAACACATGCATAAGAACATATGGGCAAGCCACTTCCCTTGCACAGTGCTTTTTCATTCACGTGTTTATGGCTGCATCTGATACCTCCCATCGTCACTTTGGATTTGGTTCCAAGTCAAGCCCAAATAAATGACATACGCTCCTGCCCTGCACCCACTCTTTTGCATGCACTATTGCCATACTGCAGCTCTTAGTGGCTTTACCACCAACTGAAAGTGTCATGGACATGCCATAAAGCATATTCATGACACACTGCAGGAGGAGGATGCACTGGTGCTGGGCCGGCGCCCAGCCCCAGTGCCGAGCAGAAGGGCTGCTGGCCAGTGGTGTCAGCCTACCGGTTCGCTGGGCGGAGTTTTCGCGGTCGCTGGGCGGGTTTCCACGGTGATCGGCAGCATGCTCGCTGCGTTCCATTGCATAATGGCGAAAGCCCGCCCGCTGCAGCACTCCAGCAGCTCTGGCAACCAGTAAGTGGATTAGGGGAGGGGGAGAGGCAGGCAGGATGGGAGAACTGGATGGGGTCAGGGTGGACAGGGCTCATACAGAGGGCTGAAGAAGCCCTCCCTGGATCCCACAAATTTAAACAACTTTCGGCCAGTCTCCAATATCCCATTTCTGGGCAAGGTGATTGAGCGGGTGGTGGCGTCCCAGCTTCAGAGGGTTCTGGAGGAAACGGATTATCTGGACCCATTCCAATCTGGCTTCAGGCCGGGGTTCGGGACGGAGACTGCCTTGGTCGCCTTGGTGGATGACCTGCGCCGGGGGATGGACGGGGGAAGTGCGACCCTGTTAGTCCTACTGGACCTCTCGGCGGCTTTCGACACCATCGACCATGGTGTCCTTCTGGGTCGGCTGGCCGGGTTGGGGCTTGGAGGCACTGTTTTGAAGTGGTTCCGCTCCTTCCTGGCTGACAGATCCCAGAAGGTGGTGCTGGGGGAGGCTTGTTCGGCACCCCGACCTCTCAGGTTTGGGGTGCCACAAGGTTCCATCTTATCCCCCATGCTCTTTAACATCTACATGAAACCGCTGGGAGAGGTCATCCGGGGGTTTGGAGTGGGGTGCCATCAATATGCTGATGACACCCAACTTTATCTCTCCTTTCCCCCTGATTCTGAGGAGGCGGTTGAGGTCCTGGATCGCTGTCTGGAGGCAGTTGGGGGCTGGATGCGGGCGAACAAGCTGAAATTAAATCCGGATAAGACAGAGGTGCTTTTGGTTCGGAAATCCACGGCTCGGGTATTGGACTATCGTCCTGCTCTGAATGGGGTTGCACTTCCTCTGAAGGAGCAGGTTCACAGCTTGGGGGTTCTCCTGGATTCACAGCTACACCTGGACTCCCAGGTGGCGGCTGTGGCCAGGGGAGCCTTTGCTCAGCTTCGGCTGATCCGCCAGCTGCGGCCGTACCTGAGCTGTGCGGACCTGGCCACTGTGACCCATGCCCTAGTGACATCTAGATTAGATTATTGCAATGCGCTCTACGTGGGGCTGCCTTTGAAGACGGTCCGGAAATTACAACTAGTACAGAACGCGGCGGCTCGGGTGGTTGCTGGAGCACGTCGGTTTGACTCTGTCGAGCCGCTGCTTCGGCGACTACACTGGCTGCCGGTTCTGTTCCGGGCCCAATTCAAAGTGCTAGTTTTGACTTTTAAAGCCCTTTACGGCTCGGGTCCGGGGTATTTGAGGGACCGCCTTCTTCCATATAATCCAACCCGTACTCTTAGATCATCTGGGGGGGCCCTCCTGACTGTGCCGCCACCAGGAGAAGTGAGAGGGGTGGCGGCCAGGAAGAGGGCCTTCTCGGTGGTGGCCCCCCAACTCTGGAACACCCTCCCCTTAGAATTGAGAACTGCTCCCTCTTTGTTTATATTTCGGCGGGGGCTGAAGACCTTTTTATTCCAAAAAGCTTTTAATTGTTGACAGGCTGGCTGGTTATTATAACCCACGGGGCTTGTTGTTTTTATATTGTTTTTAAATTTGTTTTTAAATGTGTTCTTAATTTTTGATTGTATTGTTTAATTCTGTTTTAATTGTTTTTAATTGTGAATTGTTATATTGTTTTTATATCTATATTGTAATGCCGCCTTGGGTGCCTTCGGGCACAATAAGGCGGGGTACAAATCTAATAATAAATAAATAAAATATAAATACAGAGGGTGGGACCAACGATAGCCCTCACTACCAGATCCTACGTCCCACTTGGGGAGAGGCAGCCCAACAGAGGGCTGCTCCAGTCTGCATTGGCCAAGTGGCTGGCGAAGACTTGAGTAGCCCCTTTGCAGGGCCTGGGGCTTTACTTGGGGAAAGGGGATGAATGTCCTGAGGAGACTCCAGCACCTCCCACAGAATGAAACAGTAGCCATTTTGGTAACGCTGCTGCTCTGGGAGCTGAGCAGTTCAGGACTGGGCTGCCCATCAACCCTCAGGAAATTTCACTAAGCAGAACAAGAGAGAGTGGGGTGTGAAAGCCACGCCTGAACTTCTAGCTTCATCGATCCAGTCCTGTATCTAAGAATGAAGTATAAGCTTTACTGTACAAATAAAAAAAATCCAACAGCATACACGTTGTCTAATTCCTGAAGAACTGTGAATATGGCAGCCAAACTGACCATCTACGCTACACTATTTAACCTTTTCACATGGAACTATACTGTACCAGGAAAAAGGGATAAGGCTGGGAAGTAGTTTTAGAGCACGGACTTTATAACAGGATGAAAAGTCAACACATTCCTATTCAGTGAGCCAGACCCAGCTGGCTGACCCTTTGCAAGGAAGAAAATCATGTCCCAGAGACCCACACCTCCAGCCTGCTTCACGTGCCTCAGCTACATTGTCAATAGCAGTAACTGTGCAAACAGCTTCATACACAACTTTCCTGTGGTGGTTCCAGAGAATGAGGAACAAAAGATGCAAGGAAACGTTTTTATGGACACAGTTTCTGTTTGGGGAAACAGCACGTGGAAACATGCTTCACACAACGTTCAAAATGGCAAAAATTCCAAAATGAACATTTTACTCCTTGAATAAAAGAGTCCTGACCAGAGAGCAGCTGCCAATGGGAGAACTGAAGTTCCCAAATGCCTTCATGGGGAAGGTATCCAGATTTTAAAATAAAACCTAATACATGATTTCTCTCTCCTGCTTTATAGCATTGTCACCAGTTTGCATATAATTAGGCCTGTGTATAAAAAAGATAAAGAAGATGACAGTATATAAATTTGGGTGGGGAGAGGGAAAGGATTTAATCACAGCTGTCAGCAATCAAGCTTTTCTCAAAGATCAGGACCCATAACAGATAGTACTCACATTTGTAAAGAGCCTGGGGGTCAATTTTCCCGGTAGCCTTTAGGATATTTGGCCGTATGGAAAGCAGCAGAAATTCTGAGAGCTTTTTATTTTAAAGTACAGGCAGGCCTGTAGGTGGTGCTCTAGGCAGATAGTAATTGGTAGTATTACCTAGCAGTGAAGACATTTATCACCCCTACCAATACATAAGACAAATGTTCATACATTCAGGTGGTGGATAATTATCTTCCAACAGGATTTTCTCACCCTTAAGGATTCTTCTCCAGGACCATTTAATGGTTGTGCTTTTATTTAACACTTGTGACCAATTTTAACACAACCTGCGTTGTGCTTTTATTTAAATACTTGTGACCAGTGGTGTCAGCCTACCGGTTCGCTGGGCGGAGTTTTCGCGGTCGCGGGGCGGATTTCCACGGTGATCGGCAGCATGCTCGCTGCGTTCCATTGCATAATGGCGAAAGCCCGCCCGCTGCAGCGGGCGTGCTTTCGCCATAACGCAACGGGACGCAGCGAGCACGCTGCCAATCACCGTGGAAACCCGCCCCGCGACCGCGAAAACTCCGCCCAGCGAACCGGTAGGCTGACACCACTGCTTGTGACCAATTTTCTAGTGAAGGCTCAAAACCAGAAATGGCCTGAGCCAGGCCCTGGGAGGTCCTGTGTCTCTTTTCAAGAGTTATGGAGTCACAAATCTCCAACCTGCTAGTTTGAAGAGAAAACTTGGGCTTCGTGGCTCCAGGTTCTCCTTCTGCCAACTGACTGGCTGTTTTCATTTGCAGTGACAAATGAGTTGTTAAAAGTTTCCTGTTTATCTCTGCGTGGCAGCGCCAGGAGCTGAATGTGTACTCTTCTGCAGGATTTTTCTCCCAACCGCTTCCTTGTTAAGGAAGTGCTTCCCTGGGAAACCAACATGCCCTCCCCTTGTTATAGTCAGATCTTGCAGTGGCAAACACTTCCCAACAGAGGACCGGAAGACAGAAGCCCAAAGTCTGTATGATGCTGGTACGGAACATCCCTCAAGTGACTGTATGACATCTGAGTAATATCGGCTTTTCCTCCCCAAGATGCAGGCTAGAAAATGAATACATCTGTCCAACACCAACTGCTGATCTTCAAGCTCAGTCTGCTCTTCTTCTCAGGACATAAACTTGTTTCATAGACCTTTGCCACCTGGCAAAATTTCATGCAATATCAAATCTGCTGAAGAATGAACTCAGTCATTCTTGACCTTCCCTTAGCAAGCCCTGAAGTAGACTGTTCTCTTTTTGCCCCTCGAATCCTTTCCCCAAGACACAAAGTGCAATCCTAACCTGGAGTTAGGCCGACAAAGTTAGGCCAGCACAGTTTGGCCAGCACAAGGGACACTGTAGAGTATGTTTGGACCACTCTCGGAGTCAGAGAGGCCAGCACACAGACATGCGCCATCCTCCCTGACTCCGAGAGTGGTCCAAATGCACTTTAAGGGAGCCCTTGTGCCAGCCAAACTTTGCTGGCCTAACTGTGCCGGCATCCTGCAGTTGGTGGGCAGTCACGGAAGCCTCCTCAAGGTCAAGGAATGTTTGTTCCCTTACCTCAAAGCTGCATTGCCCTTGCCCCAGTGCTGGAAAGTTGGTTAGGATTGTGCCCTTAATATATATTTTTGAAACCTGTGTGCCAACCCCCACCTCCAAATCAAGGAACCTTACTACAGCTGTGCAATTACCTCACCATCTCCTGCTCATCTCCTAGACTCCTTTCGCCAATTCCCCCTCAACTTCTCTACACAGCTTCTCTTCCTGCCACGTCACTTCCCAGCATTCAGAGGCATGCAGCTCAATCCTTTCTTTCAGATCTCAACAGGGTCGTGTCCTATATCTTGAGAACTCCTGAACTTCAGTTGTGTACAGGTGCTTGTTTCCAGTGAGTAAGATAGGATTACAGTCTAAATCTTACTAAACACAATGGGCTTACTTCTAAGTAAAATAAATAACACCATTTTCAAGCACCTCTATGTATAGGCTTATTTACTGATATATGTTGTATAAAAGGGTTGCGCACCTTCCTGCAGTTGCCCTGTGAGTTGCTCTCGCAGGGGGAGATGATGGTGTGGATGCCTCTTCCCAGTTCTGAAAATGCTGACCCAAATTCAACACAACAAGCTCCAGCCACCTGTCCTAATACATTTATGGTCTAAGCCCTTTTTCACCTTGTCAGTTGAGCTGACTTCAGTGTGTTTGGATCCTTCTTTAAATTGAACTCATTATTCCAACTCAGACTTCACCAGCATCAAAGAGAACCGTGCTATTGTTACCCTTCCTACCTTGCCTAGAACTTGGCAGCAACAATGATGATAATATTCTCTCTCTCTCAAACAAACTGGGAACCAAAAGGAAACACAAACTTCCAAATGACAACATAGTATATACAACTGAACTTCATCTCCCCCACCTCTTTCTTTCTTTTCCTGCCCAGTGTTAATTATCTCAGTTGTGTCTGCTTAATTTTATCTTTTTTCTTACTCCTACTGTACTGAGTACAAAAGTGGACATCCTATATCTAGGTGGGGTTGCTGAGGAAGAAGGCAATCACGGCGATCATTCTAAAACCCTGGTCTTCTCTTTAATTCTACCCCCACTTTAAACATTATAGAATAACAACATGCGCAAAAACCAAAGAAAAGAGGGTTTGGAATATGTTTGGCTTCTACTGCTAGGTAGTTGCTTCTTTGCCTTGGGATTAGCACATGACATCTGGCTACTTTTTGCCTGAAGAGCCTGAAGTTGGATTCAACCTAAATTCACATGGCAATCAAATACAGAAGAGCTGCTCTGCTTCTTTCCCCATCTCCAACAGCCTTGCCTAGAAAGCATGCACCCTCCTCCAAATCTCTGAACTGTAATAATCCATGCAGAAACATCTCAAGTGGAGGGGCAGAAGCCCCCTAGATGAGTTAGAGGAAGAGCTGTTCATATGGTAATTGCTCACCCAGAAAACAAAGAGGGGATTCTTTGGTGCAAGGGCTGGAGCTAAATGCCCTCCAGGAGCAGATGGACCAACTGCTTCTGGTACCAAAGGAAGAAAAACAGAATAAAAGCCTGTTCAGAATAAAAGTTCAACTCATACATTCAGTCTGTAATCACCTATCCAGGTAGCACTTTTTCTGGATTGCTAAGGAAGTTCCACTAGCAAAGACAATTAATGACTAATTTTTTTTTCCAGTGAAAGCGGTCTTCATATTTGACACTTAGGTTAAAAGTAACAGAGAGGGAATCGTGCTGATTTGCTACAGCAAACACAGAACCTGGAGATTCTTTAGAAATGAACTAATGTACCGTAGTAGCTAGAAGACTGAGATGTGAATCATGGCTTCTCTGGCTTGAATCTCACCTCTGCCATGAACTCACATGAACTTGCCTTAGGCAGGCCACTCCTTTTCAGTTCTGTCTGCAATATAGGAATAATGCATCCTTTCATTACAGTGTAGTGGTAAGAATTACACCAAAATGCTGTAAAGATGCTTTGCATGTTCAGAAAGTGCTATACAAATGCTAAGTACTCTTATGATTAAAAACTAACAACCTTTAGACTAAAACCCACTTTGTCAGATGCATGAAGTGCATGCTGGCAGATATATTCAATGTGGAGACAGAAGGAGGAACATTACTCCAAAGGGAGCCCAGAAGGCTCAACAATACCAAGAGCTAGGTGTGCATGGTACTGGGCAGAACACATTTAAAAGGAGATCCAGTTGACAAGAAAGTGGCAAAGCAAGGAAAAGAGTGAATATGAACAACTAAGGCAATTATGCCTTATGGTAAGCTAGTGACTCCCAGTTCCTGTTGATCGCACATATGATAGTGGGAAATTGACAATACATTCTTACTAAGCAGTTTATTTTTATTTATTTCTCACTAAATAGCTTCATGATGGAGGCTTTCTTTGACATCTTGTTGTTGTTGTTGAAGTATGGCAGCTCCAACATCTACTATAGAATCCATGGAAGTTTTTGAGTACTATTTTTAAAATATCTGATTTGTGCACATTTATCCTCCTGCACAGTCCAATTTAGCCCATTGTAAATGGCAGAAAGGCATTTCTGCAACATGATGGTGCATAGCACACCAAGTCAACTGCAACTTCTGAACTGTCTTCATGGGCAATCCTAGTCGTATCGTAGAGCATGTTACAATTGTCTAATCTTGATGTCACTATGGCATGGACCACTGATGCCAGATCCAATTGGTGATTAAGGGCCCAATCCTATCCAACTTTCCAGCAAAAGGGTGAATGCTGCAATCTTGCATTGGGGAGGCAGTCACAGAGATCTTTTAAAGGTAAAGGAACATTGGTTTGATCTTCTAAAGGTAAAGGAACATTGCATCGCAGCTGCATCAGTGCTTTAAAGTTGGATATGATTGGGTCCTAAGAGTGATGTACAGACAAGGAAGATCCAAATCCCCACTGAGTTACTCAGTGGCTGTAGATCAAACACTGTCTGTAAATCAAACCTGCTTTACAGAATTGTCGTAATCAATGCAGAGGAGACCAAGAGGGCTATGCTGAACTCCTTGAAAGAAGACAAGACAAAATGGTGAAAGTCTAGAAATCTTTACAACAGTCTTACATTTAATATCCTTTTGGTAGAGGTACCAAAATATTTCTGCTCATAGTGCAGATGGTAGACACAGAAGGTTGTCTAAGGCCTTTGGATTAGGTGAAATTTGCATTGGAGAGTTCCCAACTTTAAGAATTCTTTAGAATCCAATTGGGTCTCAGATACAACAACTCAATCTGATCACACTTTTGAATGGCTAAATTTGGAACAATCATGCAATATATTATGCATTTTATTACTATTGTAAGCTGGCTTGGGTGCCTCCTGCTAGTCCCTCTCTCCAAGTCTTGAATAATTATGAGTATTCTGTCATAAGCTCAACTATCAGATAAATCCTAAAAAAAGGGGCAAAGTAAATTCCCAGCTCACATTTGTACAACATGCTTACGGAGAAGCAGCCTCTCCTTGTGGTCAAAGGGCTTACTCCCAAGTAAGTGTTCACAGGCTTCTAACTTAATAGAAGTACGCTGACACCAAAATTGATTTATTTTGCTATGTAAACCATTTTGTGAACATATTTTGGTGAAAAGAGGTATATAAAAACTTTTAATAACTTCAACAACCTATAAGGGAGAAGCTCTAGATCATTGGTAGAGTGCAGGCTCCGCCCACAGAAGGTCCTATGTTCAATCCCCAACTGCTCTGGATAGGGTGGGACCCCTGTCTGAAATGCCAGAGCATCCCTGCCAGTCAGTGCAGGGAAAACTGAACTAAATTGTCCAATGATTTCACTAAGCAGAGGGCAGTTTCATATATTCCCCTTACACTAATCACTTCCAAATGCTGAAGAATCTGTTGTTTGTTAGAAGCCTCTCCTGGCATAACTATCTCACACGTAGGCTAGGAGAGAGAAGGTGTCTTGTGCACACATTATTCAGGTTGTGACCTTTACAGGCGCCTGCCACTGCTGGAAGTGGACTGCAGTTATGCTTAGGGCTGTGGTATGGGAGTCAGAAGCAATTTGTGCCTACTCCAAAGTCCTGCTTGCGTTCTTTCCTGCATCTAGCAAACTGCCTTCCAGCTACAGATTAGGTAAATGTCCATGTGCCCCAAGGCTAGGTGGCGATAGCTTGAGGAAGCTTTTCTCTCTTCTTTGTACAAAAGCTCTTCCATTAACTCTAATTAAAACAGGGACTATTAGAATAATTGAATGTTAGAGTTGGAAAGAACTTTGGGAAGTCATCTAGTCCACCCCTTGCTCAGCATAAGAAATTCTTCCTTGTGTCCAGACATGTTTTCCAGTAGTTTCAACCCTGCCCTCAGGAGCCCCAGAGACTGTCTGCTCCTCTTTCTGCTTCAGATACCTGAAGATGGCTATCACGTCTCCCTTTAGTCTTCTGCTATTCAGGCTACACATACTGAGCTCTTTTAATTGTTCTTCATTTCAGTTTTCCTAGACTCTAATCCTATCCATACCGACCTGAGAGTAAGCCCCATTGACAATAGTGGGAATTACTTCTGAGTAGACATGCATAGGAAGGGGCTCTTACTTGCCCTTTTAGGAATCTGTTCCACCTTATCAATGTCCTTCTTAAAATGTGGTGCCTAGAACTTGACACCATACTCCGAGAGGAGAGAGGTCTGACCAGGGGACAACAGAGTGGAACTATTCCTCCGTATAATCTGAATTCTATGCGAATGTGACGCTGAATTCTATGTTAAAGCACTCCACTACTGCATTGGCTTTTTTGGCAGTTGCCATCAAAGTGCTAGAAAAATGTGCAGGACATCTTAGCATTAACTATTCATGTTCAGCCTGTGGTCCATGAAGACATCCTGATTCTCTTTAAACGAGCTGCTGCCAAGCCAGGTTTCTTCCATCCTGTACTTGTGCCCTGATCCTTTATCCCCATGATTGAACTTTATGCTCATCTCTACTGAATCTTCTATATATATAAAGAAGAATGTGTGTGTGTGTGTGTGTGTGTGTGTGTGTGTGTGTGTGTGTGTGTTCTGCATAGGCTCCTCAATGCCTGGAGTGACACGCACCAAGCTCAGCATGCTCATGCAGACATGTCATGTAGCGGGTATGCAGGGATATGCATGTACCTGTTCCTAGGATTAGGGCTGGCCCCGCCCATTCGCCGGCCCGCTCGTCGACTCCATCAGCGCTCCACCCCGCCCCCTGCAACATTTGAATTGCCTGCACGTTTGAGTTGCCTGCACGTTCTCAGAGCCAGGCAGACAGGCAGGCAGACAGCGGAGCGAGGGAGACCGATGGCAGTAGCAGCATGAGCAGGTAGGCTGCCTGGGGCTCCCTCCCGAGGAGGCGCAGCGGTTCCTGGGGGGGAAATCGGTAGCCCACACGGCAGCCCTGGAGAAGGCCCGGGACTCCTGGGCCGCTGCGCGGCCTACCGAGGAGGTGCGGCGGTTCCTGGGGGTGGTTCCTGGGTTCTGGCTATGACCTCACTTTCGGTGGGCGGGCCCCGACACAAGTGCCAATCAAAAGTGAGTACCTGTTGCTAAATCATTTAGATGCCATTACTGCGCTCATGCCTTGTGGCCTGGCAACAAACACTGCAGGGGTCAGGCCCCCTTGGTGCCCCCAGGGGTGGGGGTATGCAGGCCCCCCTGCATGAAACTGGTCAAAAATGGCCAAAATTGGTGTCGAATCTGTAGTTTCCAGGGTTGCCGAGATGAGCGGCAACACTCCCAATGTTGGTGGAGTCTGGGTTTGGCCACCCCTCGGCATGGGGTGTGAAACAAAATGCCCGCCATGCCCTGCTGGAACACCTGGAGCGACTGGCACCAAACTCGGCATGTGCATGCCTTGCAGACTGGTGACAAACACTGTGGGAGTCAGGCCCCCCCCTGGTGCCCCCAGGGGTGGGGGTACGCAGGGGGGCCCACGTGAAAATGGTCGAAAATGGCCGAAATCGGCGTCGTATCTGTAGTTTCTGGGGTCGCCGAGATGAACAGCAATGCTCCTGACACTGCTGGAGTCCGGGTTCGGCCCCCCCTCAACATGGGGTGAGAAACAAAATGTCCGCCATGACCTGCTGGAACGCCTGGAGCGATTGGCACCAGACTTGGCACGTGCATGCCTTGTGGCCTGGCAACAAACACTATGGGGGTCAGGCCCCCCCAGCGCCCCCAGGGGTGGGGGTATGCGGGGGCCCCACGTGAAAATGGTCAAAAACTGCCAAAAATGGTGTTGAATCTGTAGTTTCCGGGGTCGCCTAGAAGCTTGGGATAATTTGTTACCCGGGCAATGCCGGGTAACAAAAGGCTAGTTATTAATAAATGAGAATTAATCAATGTCCTCTAAATATGATCTGTCACACACATACACACCTCTCACAATTGCCGCTCAAACATGTTAGAAAACCAGGAGCAAATTCCTCTCCCTAGCAAGGCTAACATTCATTCTACTGGGATATACTGGCTATAGAGAAGAACACACTAATTAGTGAGTTCACAAATGTTATTACAACATAATGGCATTCCTCACACTACAGATTGACGGAGTCTGTGTTGTGGAGCCTACAAGATGATGAGCACTAGGCCAAATTGCTGTAATTCTTTTTTGAGCATGGTGCATGAAGAACAACTGATTTTCAAGTCACAGTCTGCCAGTTTCCACTTTTATGCAAATTATGGATGCCTAAAATAGTATTGAGATGAGATGCAACCTTGAAGTTCATCCGGCTTTTATTACCACCTATTCAGAACCATCATTGAACGCCTTCCAGAGATGCAGCCATGCTCCTTATCAAGAAGATCAGCACACACAAAAAGTCTCCTAACGTCTAAGACCACCGTATTGAAGTTATCTTTTCACAAGCCTTTGGAGGCTAGAGCCAACTTCATCAGATACATTTTTGAAGAAAACAACAACGCTGCAAGTTTATAAAGCACTTTACAAAGCTATGCTGCATTAAATGAAAAAGGGAAGAGTAGGTCTCTGCTTCAAAAAGCTTACAGTCTAAATTTCAGTGGGGGGGAGGGGAGGAACACTTCTGGGAGAGGCAGTAAAAAATCAAGGGGGTGGGGAAGAATGGAAGATGCAACCTGGGCTCATGCCAAGCTGATGTAATTACAGTACATATGCTCAGACTTAATTTTAGTTAAAGAAGGGGACTGAGGAATTAGGCCAAAGGCTTTGGAGACCATATGAACTTCAAATGGGATTTGGAGGAAGAGGGATGCTTCACATCAGTGATGAACAAGCAACACATTCCGGCTAAAGAGGCAAAAGAACTGGCAGGGAGATCTGCCTCCCCATCTCACCAGGAACAATGAATGACACAGTTGCAATCCCAGCAGCTGCACATGCTCAGTTTCTGATCACAGTTTTTCTTTTGGGGGGGGGGAATAAAACATTCTTCTATCATAGGGGGTTCAGAACATCTCAGTAGTCCTTCTAGCATTGATCAGTTCAAGGTCATCCTAGATTCTACTCTGCATGAGCCAAGAAGGGAAGAAGTCTTCCTCTTTTCCTCCACCCCATCTTGTCCTGTCGCCTTCCCCTCCACAAGGAAGAAGGAAAGAAAAGGATGCTGATACAAGAGAAGTGATTGATACAGGGCCACTCCAGATGGATTCTATTCATGAGAGGTTTTAAAAGGCATAGTCATTTAGGGTTTGAAGAGGGTGTGTCTTTGTGTGTGCAGAACCTCTTTTGAAAGTGATTACAGGAGGCACATACACACAGGAAATGCCTGCCTCCCAGCAAAGCTTTTGTGAAGGCATCAGTAGATATGAAAGGGTTTGGTGCATCTTGTCCTTCACTCCATAGCAGTGAGCTCAATGTCCTTTCCTTCCTTCCTTCCCTGTCCTTCACAGTGTACTCTTTTCTCAAAGAGTCTCCATCACCATACTCACTGGAGGAGTGCCCGGAGCAACTTCCACCCTACCTCATCTCACCTCACCTCCATTCAGTCACTAGGCCTCACAATTCCAAGTTCAGATAGATGCAGAAAGAAGGTGGCTAAACCACTCATTCACACACACATACAACTGACATAGAGTAGGACTCATTACAAGGCTAACTTCCGTAACAGTTTGTTGCAAAGTTTACCCAACGGGTAGTTAGCTGCATCCAGGTGCAATAGCTTCCATTCAATAGATTCCAAACAAAACTGCACAGAGGTTCTCAGCAATACATGGAAAAATCTTGGTAGTCCCCAGTCAACCAAGCAGGGATCCCAGATGTGCTTTCCAAGAAGGGATATCTGGAGTTTCCCACATGAGGTAGAATGAACAAGTACTTAAGTCTTCTAGCAAAACCAGCATGTCCTTTACTGGAAATGTTATCTGACAATCCCTCTGCCTCATTTCCTTCCCAATCCCAAGCAGCATGAGAAACGAACATGGAATCCTGCCTGTGTTTCATGCAGTCCCCAAAGTAGCAGCAAAACCCCAGAAACACTGCTGAATACATAGAGAGAGAGAGCAGGAGGGGGGGCTATTTCTCAAAGGAACAGTTAGAGTTTAAAAGCCAAGGCATGAACAAGTCCAGCACCTACCTCTGGGGCTTATGTTCAGCAAAGACAGGAAAACCCAGGCACTCGCACTGCACTTTCTCAAGCCAGATGGCCAGATAATAAGTAGTAAAGGGGGTGGGGAAAATTACAGTCAAGTTTTGTCCCTTCTCTTTAGAGTGCACCGTGCAGAGTATGGAGTGGAGAGAGAAGCAGGGAAAGAACAAACCAGAGGCAGAAATTAGCACATTCGGTTCCATTGGCCAAATATTTACAAAGAGATAGCTGTGAGGCACAAAGCCCTTTTCTTTCCGCAGCAAAGAAATCAAGTCAAGGCATGGAAACTGAATTCCCCCAGACCCCGCTTTTCTCTGGTAACAGGGTCCCAGACATACGGCTCGCAGGCTTCATTCTCATAAAGCTAGAGAGAGACATAGAGAACCCTAACCACTGCCCCCCAAATTCAGACATGGCTAAACCTGAATGGGAAAGAACCTTGAAACCTTCCCTTTTCCCAGATCCAATTGCCTTGTCATAAAACAGCTCACAAAACACACGGATTTCTTCCCTTACTCCAGTCCACCCTTCCTCTCCCCCCTCTCTTTTTCCTCCTGCACAAAGCCAGAACAGCAAAGCAACCTGAGGAAGGAAGGAGGGGGAAAAAGCCACAACCTATCTGCAGTACGCTGCAAGGGGTTAGAAAAAGTTTGAATTATTTCAAAGAACAAAGGCAGTTTTGAGGAGACTCACCCAAGCAGCTGAAAACTCTCTATTCTCCTGGCTATGTTAGCAGAGAAGACCCGCCCCTTTAGGGTCACATGGTTCAGAATACTAGTCAATGATCAAAGGAGCATTGTCACTCTGTGAATAATGAGCATCCCACAGTGCAATGGAAGTAGGCGGTAGCTGGAAGGGGGATAATTACTGCCCAGGGGTGCAGATAGTAAAAGCAGGATCGGGCACAACGACATTCAGACAACCCGTTTAAAAACGGCTGCACAAGTTATGCTGAAGACAGCACCGTGTCTCCAAGGAGAGGCAAAGAGGAGACTACTGTGCCTAACACAATCTCAGGACAGACTCAACCCAAAATGTGCTTAACGAAAAATAAACCTCACTCATTTTGAAGCAACTTGCAGCCTTCTAGAAGCAAGTCCTATTGAGCACAGTGCGATTCACTTCCAAGGCAAAGTTTACCGAATCAGACAGCATGCTCTCTCCCATCTCCTTGTCAGCAATGTACAGTTGGATTTTAAACACCTTCACTCAGAAGAGAGTCTCCTTAAATTCAGTAGGGTTTTCTCCAGATATGGCTGCATTCCTAGGGACACATACTTGTGAATAAGTCCCATGGACTTCTTTCTTTTGATTAAGTATGTCAAAAAGCTGGACTTCACAAAATGAATGTCAGTTTAAAACAGAAAAGAGAGCCAATATGGTGTAGTGATTCTGGGCTACATCTGAAGATCCATGTTCAAATCGCCATTCAGCCGTGAAGCTTCCTGGGTGACCCTGGGCAATCACTATCTCTCAGCCTCATCTACCTGACAGGGTTGTTGTGAGGATAGAAAGAGGCAGTGATGTCATTCAGGGGGAACGGTCCAGAATGGGCGTTCCGGATCCTAACGGGCTCTGTGGCTGGTTCTGGGTTCCAAACAAGTGCCAATCAAAAGGAATCAAAAGTGAGTTCCTGTTCCTAAATCATTTGAATGACACCACTGGAAAGAGGGAAGGAACTATGCACACCATTCTGAGCTCCTGGGAGGAAGGGCAGTATAAACATATGAATGAATGAATGAATGAATGAATGAATGAATGAATGAAACTGATGGCAATGAGGAGACTCAAAGGACAAAGACTCCTTATATTACCATGCGCACACTCCTTACCATGTACTGGTGTGGCAAGCAAGAATAGCAAAGTGTGCTAGCTAAGAGGCCAGGACATGGGAAAACCAGGTGCAGATCCCTCCTTTGTTGAGTTATAAAGCCCACTGAGTGGTTGATAAATTTGTTCCACAGTGCTCAGAAATTCTTATATAATAAAAACACAAAATATGCACATTGAAACTTCCACCCTACACTGTGCCATGTCACAACTTTCCTTCTTCCCCTCTAGCTTCTCACAGACTATCCTTCCAAGTCACTGGTACAGGTACCCCCAACACTGAGGACGCAATCCCAACCAACTTTTCAGCACCTGAGTAAGGGCAATGCAGCTCCAAGGTAAGGGAGGAAATATTCCTTTACCTTGAGGAGGAGTCCGTGACTACTATTCCACTGCAGGGTGACACACATGCCCCATTGGCACAGTTGTGTCAGTGCTGGAACGTTGGTTAGGATTGCACCCTGAGTGAGACAGCAAGCAGGCTTTCCTGGGGAAGTGGCCCATGGGAACATGGCCCATAAATACAAAACAATAGTGCAAAAAGACATGCATGAAGGGGGCAATGAGCAGGGTGACTGAACAGATGTAGGAAGACAAGAGGCTGACTGGCCTGCATGGATACAAGCACATAAGTAGTGGTGACTGTTTTAGCTGCAGCACAGAATTAGGATAACTAACTGTAAACCTGAAATGCCTACTAGATCCTAGATTGATTGTGATCAATGGGCTTAGATATGCCAAAGTCTACTGGAAATACTTGGTAGGAAGCATAGTTAAGATTTGTCTGTAAGCATATTTAATTTGGAGTAAAAACGGATGTTAAAGGCACTTTGCTAGCAATGAAGAGAAGCAGTGCCAGAATCAGAAATCATTTGACTAAAATTGGCCTGCCCTTTCAACCAGAGTTTCCATGTGTCAGGATTCTTCAGCAACCATTGGGGGGAAAAAAGACAGCTTCTACGGCAACAGGAATGGGGTAACATTTGGAAAACAAACACTTTGGCATTTGCTTTCTGTATGAAGTACAGTACACTAATTGTGTTCATTTTCTCCAAGGAAGAAAGCATTAATTCACCATCTAGGAGTTGGTATTCTGGAATGTCTATGTGTTGGAAACAAACACGGAAATGATGACTTAGCTTTGGGAAAAAGTGGGGGGGAAAACCTGATAATACTATTGGGAGCATCCGATGATCCTGAGAGGAAGTCATCTTCCAACACATGATTTTAATTCTCCTTCCCCCGCCCCTTAAGATTAACAAATGGGACTTCAAAGCTCCCTTGGAGCTAGGCTAAATAAATTAAAGAGGAAATAAAATGGTTTGGTGTTGTTACCAAGCTATTCCTTAGAAAGCTTCACAGACAAAAGAAGGGAAGATTGGATCAAATTCTTCTGGCAAGAGAATGCAGTCTTGGAGAGAGCCTTTGATCATAAAAGCTTGAAAATTCACAACAACACATATTGGTCCCATTTACATCTAGGGTGCTACTTTTTTCCAGGCAGGGGTCCATGTATTCAATAGCTGACAAAAGGCAGACATTCAACTGGTGCATCTTACTGCATTCAGTTAACATTTCCCCTGTTGAATGTGTGTATGCTGTGCTGCTGTTAAAGGCACAGGAGCTCTGCCAGTGGAAAGGTGACCAGCCTGGACATACCCTATCCGCAGCAGACTGCTCCGAAATGGACCTGATGAGGTGGAACACCCTATCAGGTGATGGACTGAGAAGCAGGAAAGACAGGCCTACATGGTCCTTCAAGAAACTAAAAGAAAAGGTAATTGAGACCTGGCTTATGGAGTTGCACTTAAGGAAACTGGAGGCACAAAGTAATAGGACTCAGAAAGCTTTCAAACCTTGCTTTCTATTTCCTTACCGCACCATTGAACACATACATACCCCAAAGCCAATCTGCCACTTCTGAAATCATGGGAACAGCTGAGGTTGGAGAAATACAGTTTCAGCTGTAGCAACTTAGTTGTACTATCAAATGGAATTCAGATTATTAGAGGGCGGATGGGAGGGTTAACTGATAAATAAGTCAAAGGCCAGGAGGCCAAGCTTTGAATGTCACTATTCAGTTAAACAGGAAATTAGCTGCATTTTGACCCATCATGGTATGCCACAGGCTGAGCTATTCCAGAGACAACGGCGGCAAACAGATAAAATTTTGGTTATACTCAGAGATAGTTATAAAGATAACAGGCAGCTTCAAGGAACAAAGAAAAGTGTTGCCTAACCAACTCTTGTTCACCCCAGCATGAACCACAGAGGAGCCATGCTTTGCAGACTCATGTTTGGAATCTTTAGCTCAAAGAATTCTGGGTAGTAGACCTGCAAAACTGTCCTTCCCCCTCCCCGCCCCCAGGAACCTGGAGAGGAGCTGGAAATCCCAGTAGACAGCAGTGAGCTAGAAGGACTTATGGACTGACTCAGTGCTAGTGGCCTTTGGATGATGGTTGGCTGTCTGCCCTCTGTCCCTCTGGAATACTGTCATAGTTTGTTTATTCCGCTGGTCAATTGTTTTTCCCATCCCGCCAAAGGGCCTGATAAGGAGAATTGGGTCTAGCTTCTTTCTTGAACATTCTCTGTGTCCCCGTTAAATGAAATGTACGAATGAAATCAAATTTAAACGAAGTAAAGAAATTTACATTTTTTGCCCAATGAAAATTGTCATCTTTCTTCCACTTCCTTATTTTGTAACATAATATTTTGAAGCCATGGCAATCCTATGTACATACTTGTAGATCTGTTCACAGGGGGAAAGCTGATATTGTGATTGCAGAACAACTCGCCAATGATTGCTGTGAAAAGTTCTGCCTTGAAAAATGGGAGGTAGTTTCATGGTTAACATAAGGACTGATCAATCAGGACTGTACAAATCCAGGCACTGTGAAACATACAAACACATGGAAAATTTCCTGCCTCTGAGTGGTAAGGGGAATCTGAAAAGGTGGTAAGGTAAAAGTTTCTCCATGACCGAATGGTCTAGTTGTGACCGACTGTAGGGGGCGGTGCTCATCTCCGTTTCTAAGCCAAAGAACCGGCGTTTGTCCAAGGACAAGCTTCCGTGGTCATGTGGCCAGCATGACTATACGCCATAGCGCACGGAACGCCGTTACCTATTTATCTACTTGCATTTTTATGTGCTTTCAAACTGCTAGGTTGGCAGGAGGAAAAGGTGGTACATGTATCTAAATGACCCTCAAGAAATGTACATCTGTATGCAGTCCATATTTGCATAATATAATGTCCATCACATTTTTTCCTGTGTGTATGGTGTGCACACAATAATTTATTCACACACAATAATAATGCACACACAATTATTTATTCATATGCCTCACTTACTTGCCAGCAGGTGAACATGTGAACTGTCTCCATCAAAACCTTTGCACTGAAGTTGATACAAAAGTTTTTGATGGGATGTAATAGCAACAATGACCCAATTCTAATATGCCAACCACCATTTGAAGTGGCATATAAAGTGATGAACATTGGGCAAGGCAGGGGAGAACACCATATTGGATTAGAGAAGAATTCATTTAGAATGTAATCGCAACCTGAAGTTAGGCTGGCACAGTTAGGCCAGCAAAGTTTGGCCGGCACAAGGGACACCGTAAAGTATGTTTTACCACTCATGGAGTTAGAGAGGCCAGCACATAGACGTGTGTCATCATCCCTGACTCCGAGAGTGGTCCAAATGTGCTTAATGGTGGTCCTTGTGCAGGCCAAACTTTGATGGCCTAACTGTGTCAGCCTAACTCCAGTTTAGGATTGTGCTCTCAGTGAAGTTTTTTTCCCCACCATACAAAAAATAGCATAAACCACTTTGGCACTTCCTGGAGCTGATGTTTCCAAACTATATATATCATTAAAAGGTGGTGGACTTGGCCAGTGTTTAAACTAACTTCCCCTAACAAGCAAGAGGGTTGATTCTTCTGACAGAATTTGCAGACTCTGAAATAGCTTCACTAAGTCACCTCCAGAGCAAAGTTTAAATGAACGGTGGAATGGGAGCTACTCATCCTTGGGTTCCTTGGCACTGCTACAACACTTTAAAAAGGCATGGCACCCTATAGGAATGGCCAATCAGTTTCCCTGCCCCTGTATTCCGCATCTGCTTAAAGGATAAAGCAGGTGCATAGGATGGGATAAACTGCATGGGATAAAGACCCACATCAATGGACCTGGGCAAGTGGTGCCATCATAGCAAGACATCGTACATGGAATCAGACTGTTCATCTATCTTGGTCAGTACTGTAAACACAAACTGATGCAGTGGCCTTCCAGAGTTTTTCAGATAGGATTTTTTTTTCCTCTGCCCTGCTTGGAAATGTGCAGGATTGAATTTGAGATCCTTTGCATGAAATGCAGATGGCTCTGCCACTGAGCCAAAGCCCTTCCCCTTAAACATTTTAGCATTGCTGGGCTCTATGCGGGTGACTCTGCCACTGAGCCAGAGCCCTTCTCCTTGGACAGTAGCAGATGCCTCTGTTTTGCTCAAAGCATTCAGAATGGCTCCAAAGGGGAGGGGCTGCTTTCATTGCTTGCATTGAGTAGCATGCAAAACTCAGAGCTGTGACCCCCCCCTCTAACTACACTACTGCTGCTGAGGGGAAGGACCCAGGGGGCAGTAGCTCCTTATCTGCTTCTGTAGCATGTAATGGATACCTAAGTGGTCTGAGGATTATTATGGGAAATATTCTGATCTGTTGACTCTTGCAGGAAGCACACATTAGTGTGCTGAATCTGAGGCTCAGAAGTGCATCCGAAACAATCCAATATCCTCTGTCCACCAACCCCATGATATTCAGCATATCCTGGCCAACACCCGTCTGCAGTGCAGGTGGGAGTCTCATTTGCTAAACTGTTGTCAGCTATGTCTGCTTGACCAACATTATGGTGTTAACATGGGGATCCTATTGAGGAAAAATGCAGCTGCTTCAAATGATTCTTGCCTAGCAAAGAATAAAATGTGTGACATGTGGATACTTTTCTGTTGCTCAGCATTATCTCATATCCATTTCCTGTTAAGACTCAAAGGTTGTCATGAACTTCAGTGGAAGAAGACACTTGGAAGTGTTTATAGTGCATCAGAGAGAACAGACAACCTAGTGGTTGAGAAGGTTACACATATACTAGGGATTTATTTCTAGCCAAGCAACAATGACCAAATACATCTCAACAAATGCATATAATATACATACTTGCCAGAAAGCCAGGGTTCATTGTAACATTTTTTACTATATAAAGCATCCTTCAGCAAGGCCCCTTGTTCATGCTACGTATGAGAGCAACAATGTATTTCTGCATAGCTCTATGACTAGAGCTATGACTACTTGTTCTTCAAGTAGAGTGAAAAAAATACTAGATAACCAGTGAATGTGAGGAAATAAAAGGCTTGGCTTGAAAGAAAGTTATATAAAAAAGAGGCAGCTCAAGGAAACTCTTCCCCTGGGAAGAGCATTGACAAGTATAACCAGAAACCCAGATCCACACTAAAGGAATTCTTCAGAAATAGTTCAACAACCACAGGGATTTAGAAAAGTCACAGGACCAAAAGGTTTCTTGTCTCAATTAAGGTAGTGTTCATCCTACACAGCAGATCCTCCTGCTAAAACATCATTTGCCCTGACAGCTCTGTTAGTACTACTACCGGGAGAGTGAAAAAACATTCAGTTGAGTGCAGGATCTTTTTTCTCCTGTGGTCCCATCTTATACTTGGATATTAACTCTGTCCACCTTCTTACAAGCTGGTATCTTAACCCAGGCTCAAATTACGAGCATAAAGTCAGGGGGTTCTTAATGAAATTCGTAAGTCCCACCCTGAGGGCCCAATCCTATCCAACCTTCCGGTGCCAATGCAGCCACAATGCAGACATTCCCTTAACTTAAGGAGGGATCTATGACTGCCCCACCACTACCTGTGCCCCACTGGCACAACTGCATCTGTGCTGTAAAGTTGGATAGGACTGGGTCCTAACTCCCCTAATTTCAATCATATCATGTCCTTTAAAAACTGTGGAGATCTCGCGAGATCTCGGCCCCTGGACGAGACCGGAAGAGGCAGACCCTTGCCGGCCGGCCAGCGGGCTCATAAGGAGCCCAGGCCGGGGCAACGGAGGACGTGCCTCCTTCTCTCTTGGCCGAGGGGGAAGGAGCAAGCCTCCCTCGGGGGTCCTGAGCCCTCCTCCCCTGCAGGTGCACCTGAGCAGGGGACAAAGTGACCCCCGGCAGAGGGGCTAGCCCCCGGGCTCCGGGGGCAAAGAGAGGAGCAGGGGTGGGGGTCAAGGCACAACACCCCACCCCGCAGTGATAAACACTGGCCTGCGCTGGGAAGCAGGGCCAGTGGTTCCTGGTGGGGCGCGCCCTCGAGCCCTGGACAAGCAGGCTCGGGTCAGCCCCTCGAGCCAAGACCGCATCAGGCGGGCTCTCTTCTCACCACCAAACAGCGTGACAAGATGCCCCGGTCCAAGTGTATCTCAAAGCACACTGCCAACTCCAGAGACTTCAGCAAGGAGGGAGCCATCAACCTCCGTGCAACTCTGACAAAGCAAGAGATCACCCCGAAGAAAGTCACTGTGAGACTTCGGGAAGAAGGATAAGAAAGGGGGCTGGGTGCCCGTGAAGCAACATGGCACCCATGAATGTGAAGGCTCTCACCAAATTAAACAGGTTGTCCAAAGGATATTTGGATGATCCCGCTACACGCCCCCCATTGACAACGACCCCCCAGAGCGCGCCACCACAAGGCATCTCAAAAGAAAAGGGAGGCAGGTCCCCTTTCCGCCTCGGTCTGAACTAGATCTACTAGGCAACAAGATGAGAAATGCAACAATCAAACGCTCTAATAAGAGTACAGTGGAGGGCTATTACATCAAAGCTACCCATTTCAGCCAATCAGTGCTGAAGGGATGCCCAGAAGGAAGCACTCATACTATACAATGCCAGCTAATCAAACGTTCAGATCTATTCTTTTGCATAATCACTCCCTATTTCTCAAGGCATACTCAATGCTCTGTGATGGGATTGCTTAATATTTATATGCATGTCTTAAGAGGAAGGAAGGGATCATTAGGATAGCTTGATCTGAAGCATGTATACATCTAACATGATCTCATCTGATCATCAGAAGAGTTGCCTCTGTGGACTGGCATCTTTGCTATCAGCCAGTCCTTGTTCCACCTGCAGCAACTTTTGCCATGAGGCAACAAACCTGGAATCTGGGCCCAGAACATGGACCCTATCACCAATTACCTAGACCAGAACTTTTGAGTGGATTTTAATTGTAAGCTGCTTTGGAAGCCAATCTTGCCTGAAAAGTCTGGTATAAATATGATAAGTTCAGTAAGTAATTTGCTTCTACTATGGACCATTTCTTCATCCATTGTTCTTCTAACCCAGGGGTCAGGGAACCTTTTTACCTTTTACCCCAAAATATATTTAGATATGCCGATGTTACCCCCTTGATGTTACCCTCCGCCCCGCCAGAACAAAAGAAAAAAAATTACATATTGGAACCCATTGCTTTTTATTTGATTAATTAATGAGCTTAATTAATGCTATGTAAATATGAAGTTGTAAAGAGTTTGGGTACACCTGCAGACCTTGAGAGGATAGAATTCAACCCTTCTGGGTTACAACAGGGTTTTTTTGACAACAGGTTTAGGTGCTTGGACTTTGATTTCTCTCTATAATGAATTCAGATTGGGGCTGGCTGGCTCCCTCCCTCTCTCACTCACACTCACACTCACACTCTCACACACACAGAGGCCAGCAACAGCAGTTCTGATTTTGTTTTTGTTTTCTTCTGTTTGCCTTGCCTCGTTGCCTCCCGCCTCTCTTTGTGTCCCTGACTCCCTGCGCAGGTGCAGGCACCCCAGCCCTCCCTCCGCTTGCTCGCCCACCCGCCCCACTCCTTGGGACAGCAAGACAAGGCAAACCCAGGGAGAGCCCTAGCTGCTCACAAGCAAAGAGGCACGTCCACAGAAGTCCTCTCAACACACACACACACAGACACACACACACGTACGTGCACGCCTGTGGGCACAGGCGCGCGCACACACACCTCAGCCACTCACCAGAGCCTCCCCCACACCTGCACGTCTCGCGTCCCTGCCGGGCTCCTGGGTGGCAGCGACGGCGGCAGCTCCTCGGCCTCCCACCCGGAGCTGGTTCGGGCTCTTCCCTGGCGTCAAGTACCGCCAACTCCACGGCTTCCTGAGTGCCAGCCGGGAGCGGGTCTGCGCCGGCCTCACTGCCTGGAATAGGCTTGGCCTTGCCAGCTCCCCCATCACCCGGCACCGCCACAGTTGCAGCCACGGCCGCCATTTTCTCTGCTGTTGCTTCCTTCTCCCTCTACCAGCAGCGGGATCGATAACCACGGCCTTCTTCGCCGCCTGGGAAGGGAGGGGGACGCTGCCTATTGGGGGCCAAGTACCTTGCCACTTCTAATCTCCTATTGGAAGCAAGGGAAATCCATCAAGCGTGAGAGGAACTTCCCATTGGTCAGAAGAGAGAACGTTGGTCATGAAGGAAGGATGAGGGAAAAGGGGGGCGGGGCATACTCCTATCTGTCCATTACCCCCAGGAATTTCATTTTTACCCCATTTGGGGTAATTTACCCCTGTTCCCTGACCACTGTTCTAACCCATCTCTAACTAGAGTTGCCAATCTGGCCAAAATGTTTCTTCTTCTTCTTTTTCTTAGGCAGATGGATGACAAATGTTGATACCATTTTGGGGCTGCCAGTGGGCTTTTCCCCCTTCGACTCCAATTCCTGGCTTTGCCCCATACCAATATCATGCTGTGTCATTTTCCAAGACCAGACAGTCTTCCAAGACCAACCCAGCCCTGTCTGGTGATACGTTCAGAAATGTCAGGTTTTTGAATGTATCAGACTTGGGTAACCATATCTCTCGTACCTATTAATCAAGTCCTGATTTTTCTCACCATACTTGCCCTGTCCATCTGAGCAATCAGTCACTCAAAAAGCAGCTCGGGATCAAGCTAGCTCTAACCATTAGCTCCCCATAACTGTTACTTCTCTGTCCAAAGACACAACAGAACAGAACACATGTTCTACATCCAACACAATATTAATGTTAAAACATCACAAATTTTATTTCAAATCAAAACTCTTGAATTCAAGTTCCTTGCCCATCAAAGGACATGCACCCACAGTGATCTGAAAACACCTAATAAAACCAAACTGAAATATCTAAAAAAGCAGAATAATTTGGGTGAGATATTTGCATAATAATACTAAACTGGAGTGGACCACAATAAATGTGCAGGGCCTGGTTACACTAAATTTGCTCTTGCAGAGATTAAGGAAAAATTAAATACATTCATGAACTAGAGAAGTATCTCACCTCCAGGGGGCAGCTAAGAACTTCTTTCTGATCTAATATAGAGGAATGTTTCTGAGAGACTGAAGCCTTTACTCAAGGTGTACTAGGAAAAATTCAGGAGATTACACAGGTATACTGAAGCATATACCCAGATGGACAGTGTCCATGTACACAACACTGTTCTACATCTTCAAGTTATAGAAGGTTATCAAGAGCTTTGGAAATGCTCTATAGTCATTGACTATTGAGAGAGGGGCTTATACAGCTTCTCTATTTTGCAGTTTTGAAAATTCTACTTTCTTCACTGAGATCTGGAATGCTGTCACAAGAATTTCAGGCTGAGGAAAGGAGAAGAAACAGGCAAGAGTTAACCGAGAGCTGTTTTACACTTGCACAGAGAATGTGGAGACAGAACAGAGAGCTATTACAGTTCTGTGTTGTAGTAATTCTGCTCCATTTCTGATGCCCTTATATCAGTATAAAACTGAAAACACTGGAAGATACATTTGGCTTCATATAGCACAATCCTAGGCACGTCTGTCCAGAAGTACATCACATTAAATTCAATGGAACCCACTCCCAAGAAAGTGTGTAGATTGCAACCTCAGTCCTTTACATGCAATGCTGGCACAGGAGTGAAAATGAAAGCCAGGCTATTAGATGCAATGATGCAAAAATCTAGGGTGCTCATGTTGTTTGATGCACAAAGGCAAATCCAGATTTTCCTATTATCTACACTAGTCTCCCCACGGTAAACACATAGCTGTCTAAACCTTGCTGGGCCTCTGTTCAACCTTCATTTGGAACTCTAAAGGGTTGCAATCCTGAATTGCACTGGAACGGCGAGGACAGCAGGCCTGCACCATATCTAGCACACCTTAGGTGCACTGGGGAGCCTGCCTGGAACAAGGGGACGTTCGTGCCTTTGCCCCAGGGGAGGCTCTGGCCTCTCCATAGGGTTCCTTGGATCTGCACCTGAGAAAGCCACATGACCCAAATCGGGGCCACATGGCCTCCCGACAGACCCTTGGATGCGGCCTAACGGCCACATCCCAGACCTACCCCGCTCCCTGGGCTGGCACGCCAACTGGCCTGCCCACCCGCTCACTCACTCCTCCCAGAACTGCCCTTGTGCCAGCAGGGCACAGCTAGTGCAAGGGCAGCTTGGCGCCAGCACACTCAGGCCAATGCTAGAGCTCTAGTGCTGATGCAGGGGAGCCAGTCGGCACCCCTGCATCAGTGCTAGTGACGTTGTGCCGACACTGTGATGTAGCATCGGTGCAATGCCCTTCCCGGGATTGCACCTTTAATGCCTTGGACATGACTTTCAATATAATTAATGCCAATCAAAAAAGGTCCTTTCCTAGGATATAAGCAAGACTTCAAGCCACTCTCTTTTTACTGAGCTAACTTTGACTGATAGAGGAGCTGCAAACCAGCCTCTAACAACTCAGGAGTCTCTTACTGCCAAATCCTACACATGTTTACTCAGAATTAATTTTTATTATATTCAACGGAGCATACTTCGGTAGGCATGCATAGGATGACAGGATAAATTCGAAAAGGGATAAATCCCCCTGCCTAAATGCAATCTACAAGTTTTAAGCCTGGCACATTTAAACTTAAACTGGCTTCAATTACACCGAGGAAAACAAAACTAAATCAGCTTTAAGTATGGCTCTGCATGCTTCAGGTTTTGGATTCCACTGTTTATATACCCTAGGCTCATTCCCTGACACTAATCAAATCCATCTACCAGAAAATCACAAGAAGCAGCAGCAGCAGCAGCCTGGTGCAGGGGCAAGGATATAAGTGAGCCGTGCTGTGATCTTTTGCACTCATGTTGCTTTCTGAACACTGCATAAAATCTTTGCCCTTACTGCTTGGGGTTCTCATGCTGCTGGGCTTTGAAGATTCTTGTTACTCCACCTAAAGTCAGCAGCAGGAGGAAACAAAAAGTGCCTTACATCCAAATTCTTCCTGAGTATCACTGTAAGGTTGTGGTATTTGCATCAGGGCAAAACTTGAAGGAAACAAATGGATGCACACATGATGTGTGCATAAAAGACCCTGCTAAGATAGCTGCTGGGTAGTTTCTTTCTCCCTCAGAGAGTCAGGAAATGGTAGTAACTCCTAGTGTGAACTCTGAAACAGGAAGTCAAGTATCACTTCAATTTGCAAGCTTCACATAACAGTTGATTTCATGTAAACCACCGTTCTCTCAGCATCAACCTCTTGCAAGACAGAGCACTTTGTATACTTAATGTACACGACAAATGTCCAGATAAACGTTTCACTCCAGCAAGAGGCCTGATTTGGACATCGAGTTGTTCATGTGCTTGCAGGCTCATGGAGGTCAGGAGTACTTGGTTTTGGGGGGTTTCAGTTGCACAGAAAAGATTCAACTGTCCTTTTTGATGCACTGCAGTCATAGCCAAGAGCAACACATCACTTCTAAAGCAGCACTGAGATACAAGGCCAAGAGCTCGCAGAAGCAGAGTAGCCAGATGGCTCCTATTTTAAGAGGAACACTTTCTTGTATTGCACTGAACCTTGTCTCAGAGCATCCGAGCATCACAGGGAATTAAACATATTCCTCATTTCACAACATTCCCAGCCTCAAAACAAACACAATGCAATTCCTTCCCATTTTCTGAAATCTTGACCAGGGAGCCCTTGTTTTGCAGTGACACCATGCCAGCATTAAGGTACAGGCTTTCATAACATCACAGCCACCTGAAGATTTCAAATGAAAGAAGCTTTAAAAAGAAAATGATCATTCTTAAAATCAGTTGTTCCTAAACTGTGGGTTGGGACCCATCAGTGGGCCACAAGCCAATTTCAGGTGGGTTGCAGCCAAATATGGAAAGATGAGATGCTGGAAAGGGGGAGGGCTGTGTGATTGCTTTGCTTGTATCAAGGTTGTAAATAGGCTTTTTTATCTTTCTGATTCACTTTGCTATTGAAAATGGCTGATAAATAAACCAATTTATTGTTGCATTCTAAGGAAAGCAGCAGGTTCTGGCATCAGAATGACAGCACTGCCAGCCATGACATCACTTCTGGTGGGTCCTGGACAGATCATCATTCTAAAAAGTGGGTCCTGGTACTAAAAAGTTTGAGAACCACTGCCATAAATGTTTTTGGCTTGCATATCGTTCCACACGGCGAAATTTTGTTCTTGGCATTCCTTTCCATCCTCAACTTCCTCTTTTTCAAGGGAGGGTATCTCAACACAAAGAGTGGGGGTTGTTTTTTTTTGCCCCCTTCAAGGGAATACATGCACAATCCTTACCGCTCAAAACCCTGTCCAACATGTAATTTATCTCCCCTCACCCGGCGCTACTTCCCCACATTTCCATTTTTCCTCAGAAGTGGGAAAGTCTAATGAGGCGCCCACATATTATATAATTAGGAGCCTTCCAATTATACTTTTAAGAACTGTGGAACATTCCTGAGGATGGCTCCTTAGAAGAAATCCGGATGCCAGGCAATAAGCTATGGAAGGAAGCCGCAGTGATGGAGAGGACTCCTTTTTCTTTTCTCAGTAATAAATGTCTGGATTTTGAAATTAGCAGAATTCCAGCACTTCTTTTGATCATTTTATGCACCGAGTGAAAAGCTCCTTCTCTAAGAGTCCAGTCCTATCCGAAAAGGCTACTGCTGCATTGTGCCAGGGGGCAGGGAGTTGCAGAGGTTTCCTCTGGGTAAAGCTCTGCAATACAGGGGGTGGGGTCCTACTCAGACCCATGCCAGCAAAATCTTTTGGCACAAGTTTGTGTTTACTCATGACACTAGATTGGGCCCAGGAATTGAGTTAGGATTTGGGGGCAGCTGCCACCTCTGCAGAAACTGCTGTCCTTTGCAGACCTGATACACTCTTCCCCCACCCCAGTCACAACCCCATTCTGCCCTGCCCCAGCCTTGCTGCCACCTCATTCTGCCCTCCCCCCACCCTGTTCCCTACCCCCCCACCCTGTCCTGCCTTCAACCAGCACTGGCCATGCAGTTGCCCATGTAGTTTCAAATATAGAACAATAGAAACAAAACAAGTCTCACAGGATTATACACTGGAAATTATCTGCAGGTCATCCATAACCTTAAACTTGATTTTCCACACTCAACAGCATTCCTTACAAATTAACTGCTGCTGCTTAGATTAATGAGGTTCAATGAAAGACCAAGATATACCGTGCCAGAAGTGCACATTGGACAGGAAATATCTAGCAGATGCACCCAACTGGCAAAATCAAGTTAGCCAGCCAGACCTACAGCATGCTACCGGTGAGGGCATGGTGGCAGATACTATCAGTTAATCAAACCTAAGGAGAAATTCTTCCTGGTTAGTCCCAAATATACAAATCTTAGGACCAAACTAGATGCAGCATTAATCATGCCATCTGATCATTTGTTGCCAATGGGAATTTTCCTCCTAAGCAATTAGCAGGCATTGGGGGATCAGGGCCCAATTTGGAGTGGGACCACTGCAAACGGTTAAAAAAGCCCTTTCCCACATCCCAGTCCCAATTTGTATCAGGAGTCAGCATGCTTGGAATTTATATTTAAATACATGTGGGGCCAAGATACATGAATAGTGTCATGTCTGGTTTTTATTCTGTACAGTTTTGTACCCGTTCATTATTATCAGGCATTTCTGCATTTGATGCTCTCTAGGGACAGAACAGGGCTGGGCAAAAGAAGGAATGATGACAATCTTGGGCACCCTCCCGCTCTCATCTCTGCTACTTAGACTAATGGCGCAATCCTAAACTGTGCTGGAACAGACCGGCGTGCATTATATCCTGTGCAGTTTGAGAGTAGGCTGGAGTCTCCACGGGGCAAGAGCACATTCATCCCCTTGCCCCAGGGTAGGTGCCAGTCACTCCTACGGGCTACTAACTGCTTGTGTTGGCTCTGTGTGCCTTGTGCTGGTGTGAAAGTGCTTTATGGCACTTTTGTGACACCGCAGAGCCGACACAAGCAGCTTGCGTTGGCTCTAGGGCGCCCTTGGATTGTGCCTTTAATAGAAATAATAGTTTGCTATGACAGTTAACTACACAAACCTTCCAACTACAAAAGGCTTTGGGTCCTAACTTGTGTTCCTCCTCAAAACAAAAAGTGCTCAGTTTAAAACTGGGACATTCCTTTAAGTAAGGGATTATTTGGCAACCCCTGCATTGAGGAAATGCTCACACAAAGGTGATGGAGGGCAGCCAACAAAGTGAAGTGAAGAAACATCCATGCTAGTTATTTATCTCCAAATTCTCAGTTACTCCCACATCATTTCCAACTAGTAAGCCAAAATAACGTGAATTTAAACAGGCAGGGAGAACTAACATACTCCTTTGGGGAAATCATTTCCTCTAAAGATAGGCTGCCCTCTAATAATTCCCAGTGCAGGAAAGAGGATGGAAACATAATCAACTCTTCTTCAAGTACTCCCATGCTCTGTGGGGGAGGAAAACGGCTGCAGCAGAATCTGTAAGGTGTTTTGACCCAAACAGACTAGAGACTTGTCTTCTATAGAGAATCAATGCTTTGGTAGCTCTTGGGAATCCTGCTTAAAATCCTACATCAGCTGCAAACTCATGGAGTGTTCTGAGACAGCTCACTCTTACCTTGGTACCTTCTCAACTAGCATGGAAAAACAACTCATGTATTTCAAAGCTTTAAAGTGCACACTAATGACATTAATAGGACCTTTAAAAGGTAAAGGTTTCCCCATGACCGAATGGTCTAGTCGTGACCAACTGTAGAGGGCAGTGCTCATCTCCGTTTCAAAGCCTGTAGAGCCGGCATTTTTGTCCAATCATGTGGCCAGCATGAATCTACGCCATAGCGCACGGAACACCGTTACCTTCCCACCGAAGTGGTCCCTATTTATCTACTTGCATTTTTTAGGTGCTTTCGAATTGCTAGGTTGGCAGGAGCTGGGACAAGCAACGGGAGCTCACTCCGTCACGCAGTCTCAAACTCCCAACCTTGCGGTTGAAAGCCCAGCAACAGCGGATTAACTCGCTGTGCCACCATGTCCCTTAATAGGACCTAATCCTATCCAATTTTCTAGTGCTGAAGTGGCCTTGTCAATGAGGTATGTGCTGAATCCAGGGTCTGTAGCCTCCTTAAGGTAAGGAAACATTTGTTCCTTTACCACTGATGTGGATGCATCAGTGCTGGAAAGTTGGACAGGATCAGGCCCTTGGACTTGAATGTTCTTTGCATATTGTCAGCCCAATCTGCATGCAGAATTGAACTAAACTGCCTCAAAACCAAGTCCTCCTAGCTGCACTATGAGATTGCCGCTCTTGAAAGTATAACTTAGATTCATCTGTGCTGGTAAAGGAAACGTGTGTGTGTGTGTGTGTGTGTGTGCGCACATGCGTGCGTGCGTGTGCGTGCGTGTGCGCCTGCGTACACAGAACTGCCTCTCTGAGAAACCCTGATTCCCATCAGAATCAGGGTGCAATCCCAATCTGGAGTTATGCCAGCATAATTAGGCCAGCACAGGGACCACCATAAAGTGTGTTTGGACCACTCTTACAGCCAGGGAGGATGGCACACATCCATGTGCTGCCCTCTCTGACCCCAACAGTGGTCCAGACATACTTTATGGTGTGCCTTGTGCCAGCCAAACTTCGCTGGTCTAACTATAACTGTACTTTTACTTAACCCTTGCAGAAACCCCTCTCTTTTCAAATAGCTTGCTACACAGAGCTATGCCGAATAATAATCTAGTGCTAAAAAACAATCACTACTGGATATACATTGACCTGGTGGGATTCTTGCAGGAGTTTGTCATGGTGACAAGAGCGCGGCACAATTAGCTGAATTATTTAGGGTGTTGTTTCCTCTAAGACATGACATCTATCGTAGACAGGATATGGGACTTATATAGGTCACTGGCCTCTTTTGCTAAATCTTATGTGTCCCTGCCCTTCCTCCAAGCTTCCTTCATGATTTATCTCACAAAGTATCCTAAAAGAGTTAGTTGAATGTATATACAATTTTTTTGCTCATTTTCCAAATGAAACTTCTAGTGAGAATTGTTGAGAACCCTAAAATCAAAGCTTGAAGAGGTGCACATGTTCAAGCCAACACTGCTTGCATCTACTCGTCCAACTGTACTGGCAAGGTTGCCAGCTTCATCCAAATTGCCCTATGCCAAGTAATGATGCGCTTTGCTAGAAATAGCTGGTATACGTAATACTGGGCACCTTAGACCGGGAAGATCCAGGTTCAAATCCCCAGTTAGCTTCATGGCTGTGTGGGGATTTGAATCTGGATCTTCCCGGTCCAACAACACAACCACGCCAATATCCTGGCCCTCATATGCATATCTCTCAGAGCGCAATCCTAACCTGGAGTTAGTTCAGCACAGTTAGGCCAGCAAAGTTTGGCTGGCACAAGGGACACCGTAAAGTATGTTTGGACCACCCTCAGAGTCAGAGAGGCCAGCACAGAGACGTGCGCCATCCTCCCTGACTCTGAGAGTGTGTCAGAGTTTTGCTGGCCTAACTAGAGGTTAGGAGTGCTCCCTCAGTGTTCACCAAAGAATGAATGTTGACCTTCACTTGGCAGCTCCACATAGGGCTGGGGAAGACCCTGCCTGAAACCCTGGAGAATCAGCCTTGAGCACTCTTTACTTGCCAGCAGAGGCGTTTCTACAGGGAGGGCAAAGCTCTAAGTTTTGCAAGAAGCCTTACCTTGCAGTGGAAATCACTCCTCTCCTGCACCGTTTTAGCCAATCCTCACAGGGAACAGCAACATCTTGGCGTTGCTTACTGGCTACAGCAGCAAGGGAGAGGAGCGATTTACATGACAGGGTAAGGCTTCTTGCAACACTTAGAGCTTTGCCCTCCCTGTAGAAACGCCACTGCTTGCCAGTCAGTCTTGACCACAAAGGGTCGGATAGGCCAAGGTCTGACTCAAGCTTTCCATGTTTGACAGAGGTCAGACAATACTTATTTCCTTAATTTGGCCCACCACACTAAGGGGAGCACAGGCCCTTCTCTTCTCCCTGGTCTCCACTGTCTCTGCACTGTACATCCATAAGGGAACATGATGTGTGAATGCCATTTACCTGTGTAAAATCCAATGGATATAAGCTAAAATTACATGGCTGGATGTAGTAGTAAAGGAAATAACAGGATGCAATTTTGCAATTGTAGGGAGCAATTGCAGGTTCCATCCATACCTGACCAGTGAAGGCAGGGATGATGCACTAGGTGGATGAGGATGGGAGAAAAGAGGGAAATGTGCATTAGCACAGTACTGTACACAATGCACTGTATAGGGATGTAAATATGGTCCAGGCTGGCTCTCTGTAACTTTACTGTGGAAAATCCCAAGGTACCAGCAGCAAACATGATTGCTACATCAAATGTGAGCCAGCTCCTGAACATAAGGGAGCAATAGTCAGAATGTTTCCGGCAAACCTATTTGCAGAGCTATTTTGTGTGTGGGGGTAGCAAAAGTGAATTCCACCAATTGGTTGAAGCCTTTGGAGCCTTGTTGCAGTCTGCCTTTCCAATTCACTGTTGCTGGGCCTACACAATGTTGGCAAAACTTCTGCAAAGCCTAGTTCACACTGGGGCACCCTGCAAGATGCCTCTTTCTTCCCTGGAGTGGATTCCCATGCTGGAGAAATCTCTCTCATCTTCACCATCAGAGCTGATGGTGGTTGAAAAGTGGCAGCATTCAAAATGTACAAATCACTCAGCTGCACTGTGACAAATAGTTTGCTACAGAAGAGCTGTGCAGAGACCACCCCAGGGCCTGAAACACACAGCTCGCTTATCTCCTAGCTGTGTCCCTTGATTTATAACCTCAGTTACCAGAGACAAAGGGCAAAAGGGAGAAATGCACAAGAGTTCCTTCTTTTTCTTGCTTCAGGTATTTGTTCTGAGGGTATTTAATCTACAGGTTTAAAGAGTAACTCTTGCCTTTCCAAAACAACAAAAGCAAAGCAAAAACACACCAAATATCTTTTCTCACAAGGAGGATACAGTGGCATCAGATCTCCGAAACTCAATTAAATATTTAGAGCCAGACAATAAATCATTTGCCCTCCTAAGTGGTACTTCCCTCCTCTTTGTAATTAAACAAAGCTGTTTGATTACATCCTTTTTATCCTCCAGGTGATGATCAAGGCTCTTCCTGTCAAACAAATAGTGTCACATTGTCAGCTTTTAAAATGCACAGAGGCCATTATAATATTTGTATAGGACAGTGGTTCCCAACCTGAGGGTCACAACCCCCCGGGGAGTCATTAGCTGATTTGGAGACACCATTTACTACTGTAGATACACTTGCACAACATTCAAAAAGCTGCATTTTTGCAACTTTTTTTACAGATCCTCCAAACAGAGAAATGTGTTTCTGAAAACGTTTCCACCTACCTGAAAATAACTGCTGCATTTGGTAACCTAAGGTAGTCTACATTCATGTTTTTTACAGGCACAATGATATCATTTCCTGCTTAATGACATCACTTCTGGTCTTAGGTGATGGGTCCCAACAGGCTGTTGTATCTGAAAAGTGGGTCCCGGTGCTAAAAACCACTGGTATAGGATGTGAGTGATGGGCAGCCCACTTCTAGGCATGTTTACAGGAAATAAGCCATGCAGTGTGCAAGGAAACTTACTCCTGAGGCAAGCATGAATAAGACTGCAGCCTTAAGCTTCAATCCATCCTTGAACACAGTGGGACGGACTGACTTCAGATTCAACACCCATAGGATTGCGCTGTTCAGTGGCAAATGAAAAGCAATGCCTGTCCCTGGCTGATTGACAGGCCTATACTCAGAATGATACTGGACTCATTTTGGATCGGGGCTGGGATGTACAGAAGCAGCACCTCAAGCTATATGAAGTCAATAATGAAATTCCCAAAACTATGTCCTGCACAGTTGCTCTTTAAAAACAAACCCTTCCCAAAACCCTTCATATAGAAAACTAGGTGTCTGCACTTTCCTCCTACAGCCCCCAGGTTTGGCTGAATACAGATTTTGGATATCTTTACAGCACACCACAATTCAGAAGGAATACAACTGCAAGGACCTTTTTCAAGGGAAGCTACGGTGGGGGTGCTGCTAAGACTGTATACAGAGAGCCACATGTGCTCAAAAGGAGCTGCCAAGTACACAAAATGCAAGGGAGACAGGAACAAGCCCTTGCTGTAGCTGATTACGTCTGATTGGCCTCCGGTGCTATTTACATTAACCACCTTGTAACAGCAACAAGGCATTTTGTATCAGGCTGATCACGTCATTTCAGGCAGGAGTCATCATTGCTGGCAGTGGCAAAAGCCTGCTGTTAAAAATCTGCAGACTGCCATTTTGGAGGCCTTACTCAGGGATGATTCCAACTTTATTGTTTCTTCTTCAATGCACTTAGTGAAACCAGGTGCAGAGGATGTAATGTGTGTGTGTGTGTGTGTGCGCGTGTGCATGTGTCTAATTATGCACATGAAGAGCCCACTTGAGTCTGTCCTGAAGCTCCATCTGACTTCTCTTAAGGAAACATGCTCTTTATACTTTAGCAGGCATCCTTCACACTTGATGAGATTCATATGCATTTTGCACTGAGGTACGCACAACTAGGAACAAAAGACACAGTGCAGAGGCTCAGACCTGCAATTCTGCTGGACCTCAAGCTCAGCCTGATTCCAGAAAAGACTCTGAGCCCTCCCTTGGAACAAGGGGAGGGGCAGGTCAGTGGCAATCACAAATTGTCAAGGGCTACCAAGGCTAGCCCTAATTTGTGAATGCCTGAATAAAAATAGATAGATTCGTGTTTAAGTATGGTTTTGCTTACCTTAGACATCAGCTTTACTGCATTCTGAGATCCTGAGTGAGGGTACTAAAATTGTACTCCTAGTGTTCTGCAGTTGTCAGATCATCCACCCCCACATTTCCTACTTAATCTGAGAGAGGCTTTAAGAGTTGACCTTACCCATGTGCTGAACCACTGGTGAACAGGAAGAAGGCCCTAGCAGCATTTCCCACAGGCCCCACTTGATGATGCACTGGACTGCAAGAGGAAGTGAGTTCATGGTCACCCAGAGTTTGTCTAAACACTTCAGTGCTTTCTTTAAAGTACAGTTCAGATCTCATGCTTTTCCCAGGCAAACTGTGACAGCTCTAAGGAACATTTCTGCACATCTTTATAACTTTCAAAGGACTGGGAAGAGGCTGATGCAAGGAATAAGACCTGGACTTCATACAAGTGAGGAGAACTTTCAGAAGAGCTGTGTGATTAAACTGGACTCAAAACACATGCACATCTTTAATGAATAGAAGTAGGATCTAGCTTTGGGATCAAGGGCTGCCGGATCAGGAAAACGAAAGGCAATTACGTTCACAGCTGCCAACTTCTTGGGGTGGGTGGGGAGAGGGAGATCAGGGGAGAGGGGGTCAGGAACAACTACACAACAACTCAGTGCAACTCAGTGTACCTCTGCAACTCAGTGTACACCTGCAACTCAGTGTACCTCTTTATTTAGAGGTAAACTCCACTGGGTTCCACGTTACATGTTCACAGGCTGAAATCCTATACATACATACCTGGGAGTAGGCTTTATTGAACAGAATGGAAATTTGAGTAAACATGCATAGGATTGCACTGCACTAGCTTTACAGGAAGTTGCTTTGCACAGGAACCTGAAGTCCTTGGGAGGGGAACAGGGATGTAGTAGGACTCTCCAGCACAATTTATCCAGCATCTAATTGAGCAATTCCAGTGTGATAACTAGGCTGTCTCGTGTCTTGAAATTATGAACAAGATTTGCACATTTTCTCTTTTGTCAGTTGCAGCTAATGAGTTTCTACATGCAAACAAAGTGCTTATTTCTGACCACCATCTGCTTAATTATCTCACTTCAACCCTCAGCAAGCATCATGATTGTTTTTTCAGCCCTCTATATGAAATGAGTTTGTTGTCAAATCTAGAGCATAGATGTCAAATTTATTTCATACAGCAGGCTGAATGGCATTCATGGTGTCTGCTGAGGGACAGAAGTGACATCATTAAGCATGAAGTGACATCATTAGACAGAGGATGACCAGAAATAAGCACTTTGTTCTCACATAGAAATTCACTAGTAGGTGCAAATGACAGAAGGGAAAATATGCAAACCTTGATTGTATTACAAGATGTAGGAGAGCCCAGTTACCATGTGGGCTGTCCTTTCAGCAGCGCTACTTTTCCCAAGGCATCACTTTGCAGCTTATCAGCCGAGAGATATTCTGCAAAGTGACTCCTAGGCAGAAAAGGCACTGTTGACAGGGCAGCCTGAGTTATAATTTGACTCTCCTAGCATTTCGGCAGCATTTCTATTCCCTCTCTTGGTCTGTCCCTCACCCTGAGCATTCCTTGCCTTCTGGGGCCTCCTTCCAACTCTTTCTCCCATAGCCTGGGCAGAAGCAGCACTGCTGAAAGAATGGTGCTGGGAGAGCCCAATTATTATGTAGGCCAGTAATTGGGCCCATTGCCTTATGTTTGACACCCACTATTGGTCTTTCTAGACACTCTCTAGAATCTAGATATCTAGAATTGCAAGAATCTCTTGCAATATCTACTTGCAAGTCATTGAATCCAATATATCCAGCAGGTCAAATTTATCCTTAGCAACAATTTATCCTTATTCATTTACAAAGAAGCTGAGGTCCTGTAAAGAAATTTACTGAGCTTTCTACATAGCCATCAAAGGTATAAAATACACTGCAGTAAACACACAACTACAAGTTAACAGATGAGCAGTTTGAGCACTACATCCGTTTTCACTAACCACAGGCTTCATCAGCAACATCTCCTCTTTAGGCTGCAGAGAGAGGGAAATTTTTCAGAGAATTGGCAGTTTGAAAAAGAATTCACCTCTCTCTCTCTCTCTCTCTCTCTCTCTCTCTCTCTCTCTCTCTCTCTCACACACACACACACACACACACACACACACACACACACACACACTTTCATTTCTGGCAAACAGATTTTGCACTGTTTCAGAAACATGCAAACTAATTTGGACCAGAGGTAGGAACTAGGCCTGGGGGTGGGGGGAGGATGCATTTACACCTTTAGGAAGTGACGCCTTAAGAGCTATTATCCATCTCCAGTTTTCAATACAACCTGGCTGCTGTGCTTCAGTCCAATTCACCTAGTTCTTGCTATTCTCATTCTTTTATTCTCTTGACTTCTAATTTGCACTGTACTTTTCATGGCTTGGCAAAGGCCCAGTGGAATCAAAGGCGGAACTCTGCTAAATTAAATTTAGCTTTGTGAACCTATCAGGGCTCTGGAAAAGAACGCAGATTCCATCCATGCTCAAAACTGCCAATTCATCATCATTACCACTCCGTACACAAAACTGGCATCTTCTTTTTCATGATCTGCTGGATGTGGAGGAGGGGGATCTGTTTGCAAGAAGGAGTTTTTGCTTACCAATTCAGCCTTTAATTAAAATACAGATCCTGTGTGATCTCATGCAATTCAGTAACCAAAACCACACAAGAGAAGGGGGGGGGCTGACACCTTGAAAATAAGGCAGTTACCAAAGACAATGACATTTGAAGTTCCATCTGAGTTGCCAGCAAAACTCCTGTTCTCTAAAGGTGAATGCAGAAGCAGGACTGCAGGGGGAGCAATAAAAACATTTTGTGCAGCAACACAGATGTTTTTAGACTTGTTCCCTTTTTCAGGCAAAAATTAAACCATTTAATTCAGTGTTTCTCAAACTGTGGGTCAGGACCCACTAGGTGGGTTGCAAGCTAATTTCTGGCAAGTCCCCATTCATTTCAATGTGTATTTTTATTTTTAATATTTTAAAAATATTAAAATATGTGTAAAATATGGTATGTGACTGCATTTGGGAAAATGATATGAATCTGTACTTTTAACAGGCTACTATGTATATGTTTTTTAGTGATGATGATCAATGGCGCTTACTCCCAGATAAAATGTGGATAGGATTGCAGCCTCGGGGATGTTTGGGGAATTTTCTTAAACAGACCAGCAACTGTTTGGGAAGGTTAGGAGGGTTCTTCTTTATTTTAAATACGTTTTAAACATATGCATATTGTAAACTTTTAATTTGATTTGATTTTGCTGTATGGAGGTGTTAAAATTTTTCCTGCTTGATGATATCTCTTCCAGCCCAGACATCACTTCCTGTGAGTCCCAACAGATTGCAGTTCTAAAAAGTGGGCCCCAGTGCTAAAGCATTTGAGAAGCACTAATCTAAGTATTTCTCTTCCCACAGGATGGAGGACAGTCCGGGCCTGATCCTCACAATGTTGCTTATATATTCCATGTAGCCCACAAGTAACTATTTAAGTCATTGGTGTTGCTTGAGGCAGGAATGGTGCCTGTCATGACTCTTAAAAAAAGAGGTGTCAGGGCTCTAGCCAGCCTTGGAAGCAATATCCTCCGCCCTGAATGTTAGGTATGGATGTGTAGGGACAAACCATCAGAGAAACTGATACTGTGGCATGCAGTAAATAATTATTGGTGAAGAGTCGGAGCTTGCAAGCCCTAAAGATGGTTTACTTATATCTTTGACAAGTGACAGGCATGAAAGTGAGCCACACTGGAGTGCCAAAGGACCTTGCCCCACCTATTTCTGACCAGCCTGATCTATTTTAATGCTACAAGGGATAAAGAGGGGACTATTTTAAACTCTGTGCAATGACAAATTGGACAATTTTCAAATTTTGAACTTGCACGATATGATCACAGAATGATGGGTACTTACCCTGCATACCAGTGGTTCTCAAACTTTTTAGCACCGAGACCCACTTTTTAGAATAACCATCTCTCCTGGACCACACTGTCACATTCAGGTTCAGTTTGGGTATAATAGGAAATACTTATGATTGTTCTTTGGCAGCTGAATATCCTGATGGTTGCATACACATCTGGCACCAAGATATAATATACTGCATGTCCTCATGGGATTTTTTCAGGGGTTGGATGCAGTAAATTAGCATATCTGATGTGCAATACATTAATTGTACACTGATCCCCTTGGAAGAATATCAGAAGCCTTAATTAGGGACATAACACTCCCACTTAGAGCCAGGTGGAATGACACACCTTCTTCCACATGGCTCATTATGCAGAGAGGAGCAAGATAGCACCGCTCCTCCCCACCCTCGCAGCACACAGGCTCCATCTGTTCCTACACAGGCGTACACGGATGGAAGAACTGAAGACCACCTAATCACTTAATTGCATGATTATGTTGATTTACTACAGTGCACCAACCAAGCAATTAGATGGCATTTGGCTGTTCCAGGCCCATGGAGAGATCTAATCATGAACAAGGATGGTTCCTTTATTATGCTAGGGCAGTGGTTCCCAAACTGTGAGCCATGGCTCCCTGGGGAGCCACGGAACCCAGCCAGGGGAGCTGTGGAATCCACGCGAAAAACCCATCACCTTATCTATATATATAAAAATGGACGTGGGTATGTTTGTGTGTGTGTATGTATGTATGCGGGTGTGTATGTATGTATGTTATGCATAGGCTCGGGAACGCCTGGACCAATCCACACGAAACTTGGCAGGAATACACCTTGCAGCCTGGAAAGAAACACTGTGGGGGTCAGACCCCCCTACAGCCCCTGGGGGGGGAGGGACAGCGAGGGGATTGTATTGGAGTGAAAGTGTGCTGCCACCCTGTGGTCACAAAGGATTCTGCAGGTCATGAGCTGGGATTGCACTCACTGAGCAGGAAGAGACCTCAGAAACGAAAGTGAAACTGCTTTGCACTGCCTGAGTTGCCCAGGCTGGAAAGAGCATGATCCAGAGAGTTCCAACACCCAGTCGGATCTGAGAGGGACCTATTTCCAGAGGGCTCACTGGCCACCTCTTCCTGTTTCTCACACGTCGGTGCTATCCTACCACAGGACCTGCAGACAGTGTTCAGTGAGTGTGACAATTTCATTACGCTCCTTTGCTTGATTCTGTCCCTGTATTCATTCCTTCTCCTAATAGAAGCTGGGGGTACTTTGTCCCCCGGGCAACGCCGGGTAACAAAAGGCTAGTATAATATATAGGATGGCAGCCCTAATGGGGAGCTGCAGCCATTGGCCCAGGAAGTCAAGGCAGCGGCTTGTAGAAAAAGTCTGGGAACCAACCACTGTGTCAGGGTGATGAAGAAAAGCTTTATTCTGCTATGCTTTTAGCAACTGCATACTAGGCAGGAATTTAAGAAATTTCCCCCATCAATCTTCCCCATTAATGCTGCTAGGAAAGCTTCACTTGTTGAATTTCTGCTTATCACAAAGCTGCTAAATATACTGGAGCTGTGGTTTGGTGTATGTCTTAACAGTCACAACAATAACGGGCAATTACCAAATTTAAACTACATAGTTCGCTTCTTTTTATTAAACACCTTCCTGTTCATAACATTTATGTTGTATGATTTTGTCTTTCCACTAGCTGCTGCTGTTTGATGACACTATGAATGACAGACTGATTAGATTAAGTTTAGTTCTCAAACTTGCCCAGCTATTGTTTATCTACTGAAGAAATGAATGAATTCCCACTTGAATGGGAAATAATTCGTAGTTAGGGTTACCAGATACAAAAGGGGACAGAGTGTCAATACCTTTAACCATTGTATAGAAGAGGAAATTTTGGCAGGTGCAGCTTTTGAAACCTTTCCATGTTGAGCTGCACCTGCCAAAATTCCCTCTTCTACACAATGGTTAAAAATATAGGCACTTTGACCCGCATTTGTATCTGGTAACCCTATTTAGTACTTTTTTTCCCACCTTCCCCCATTCCATAAGATTGCTTTGCTGAAGCTTGGTCCACACATCTATTCAGAGCACTCAGTCAAGTCCCCATTGTACACCTGCCATCTCACAAACATCCAAGGAGAAGATGATGCCTTGAGAGCACAGATTATTCTCTTGCATAAGAACGAGGTCATGTTTGCACACAATTCAATTCCTGGGCATGCCTAGGAAATTTACAGTTCAAAACACATCCCAGCTCACTCGTGAAGTGAATGCATCAGTTACAAAAGGAAAAAAGTCTACATCTTCACCATGATCTTAAAAAAACATCATGAACACAAGGAACAAAGACTGGACCCAGTAATGTTTCAACTCAGGCTCTGTTCCAGGAAGAGATGATTCTTCCATTTATAGCTATGTTGACTTCAGCTTTGTTGCAACATATTGGCTCAACGAAATAAACTGTGACTATGTGTGTGGCTTTAAAGTGGGGGTGAACCCAACCCCCCTGACCAATTGTCAAGTTATCTTGCCTGATCACAATGACGTTTGATGTTCCAAAAACAAAGCTATCTTTGTGTAATCTTAATCCACGGCTTTAACTCCTTCTCGGTGATTTATTGTGTTGGCATGTTACCAGTCTCTTCTCCTAACCTGTTCTGGCCAACAAAATAGAGAAGCATTGTGCTAAGGCAGAACCAAGTCTCTAAAAATAGTTTACAATGTAACAGTCCAACTGAGACAAGTCCATTCCTATCTCATTTTCTGTAAACTGTGAAGGTATTTATTGGATGGGCAGAAGGGCATCGCATAATGCCTCACCTAGGGATACCAAGCTGCAATGTTTGACTTGCTCTAATGAAAAAAAGAAAAAACCTCACACAACCTCCTCCCCATTAGCCCACATTCAGACACACCCACAGAATGAGCAGTTTGGCCTGGTTACTACTTCACCACTATGGTATACTCTGGAGACAAGAGACTTTCAAATATGTTCAGGTAGCCTTTTAAGACCAGCGAAGCTACAAATCCACCATCCTCTGCCTCACTTCCAGGATGGGCCATATGCTGTGCCAGAAAGACAAATGGCTTTTCTTTAAACTACAATTCCATCATTATTTGTATACATATACTACACATCCCATCATCAGTGAATCATGGAAAAAATGGAAAGTGAAAATTGTTGTTGTTGTTGTTCAGTCGCTAAGTCGTGTCCGACTCTTCGCGACCCCATGGACCACAGCACGCCAGGCCTCCCTGTCCTCCACTAGCTTCCTGAGTTCGCCCAATTTCATATTCATTGCTTCGGTGACACTATCTAACCATCTCATCCTCTGTCGCCCCCTTCTCCTTTTGCCTTCAATCTTTCCCAGCATGAGGGTCTTTTCTAAAGAGTCCTCTCTTCTCATCAGGTGGCCAAAGTATTGGAGCTTCAGCTTCAGCATTTGTCCTTCCAGGGAGCAATCAGGCTTGACTTCCTGGAGAATTGACCGATTGGATCTCTTTGCAGTCCAGGGGACTCTCAAGAGTCTTCTCCAACACCATAATTCAAAAGCGAAAATTGTGAGCATGTCTATTTGTTGAAGATACCATCTTTGGTTGTTTTTTTTTATGACTTTCTTCCAGCGGGACTCCAAATTTCAGTGTTTTGAGCATGAATAATTTATCTGACAATGCTATTCATTTTATTATGCGTTGTGAGCAGACACTCCCCTCTTCAGTTTTCTTGGCCACATGGATGCTGATCGAAGGGCTGGAGGCCTGGGAGAAGCAAATCCACTCCATCTTTAGATATTTAGCCAATTAGCTATAACTTAATCTGGGCTCTTCTATCCTATACAGTTAAAAATGAATTAGGCAATAATTCATCTACATTTCAGACTACATTCACTTGCTTTCACCATTAGTAACTCCACCATCAACCCAAACGGAGTGGAGTCACATCCTTTCCTTCATTACAGAGTTGGAAATGAGAGTGTGAGATTATTAACTTCACTTATTTAGCAGGTGCAGATCTGAGAAGCCCCATCAGGCTGCCTGGGGCTTACCCCGTAGTAAGGGGACAAACATCCCCTTGCTTGCAATAAACTACAGATGCCTCCTATCCTGTGTAGGATGCAGCACAACCCAGCCTGCCTGCACTCTCCTGTGCATGTTAGGATTGCACTGCCCGTGTGCTTCAAGATGTTTCCAAGAGAGCAGATTCTTCAGGCTTCCAAAATCCACCCAAATGATACCCAGGCAGGTAGCACTAAATATTTCTGATTTGAGTTTATGGAGAGAACAAGTCAAAATGCTTGATTAGGAGAAATAAAGTTGTTTGCTAATATTGCAATGGTAGAACCAGAACATAAACAAGTCAATAACACCCAGAGAGATCTCCTGAGAGTAAGTAACTCTTCATTTTCCAAATCTGATACACGGTGCCTCCAGGAGTCACAGGCAAGCCTGGCCTCAGCTCACTCCACTCTCTACCTTTGGTTGAATGGTTCGGACAGAGTCAAATTGGGAAAGGACATTCCAGGCCATCTGGTCATGCTTGAACAAATGAGTTTCTGTGGACGGAAAGACTACCAAAATGGGGTAGGGTTGGGGGTTGGAGAGGAGGGTTGTGATGCACTTGCAGAGCAGACAAATGAGAAATTACATATTTTGTTATCTTGTTGAGATTTATATCACTATTGCGCAGTCCTCATTACTCACAGTTTCAGTCATATGAATCTCCCTCTTACTCAAATTCATTATGGGTGTTCTGTGTATCTGGCAGTCCAGTTTTGTCTGAACAACTCATTATCCAAATACTTTAAAAGTCCACATCTTGCTGATAAGACAGATTGGAACATGTGTGCTTTAGGTGAAATCACAACAGTGGGAAAATTTTCCCCCATCAACTCATCCTCTCTGCAATTCTGCCTTGACTCATTGTGTCGCTTTCCAAATTGAAAGCACAGCAAGTTTTTAAAAAAAATTTCCAGCTTATCTCATATTTGGCACCTGCCCTGCCTGCCCAAAAACTGGACTGTATGTACAGTACTTTCTCCTCCCCTCCCCTCCACCTCTAGCCTCTGTCTGTATTAGCATCTCAGGGCTGGAGGCTCTTTCCTGCTTAAAGCTATATCAACACACATAATCTAGCCCAAATGTGTCAGCTGGTTTTAAGGAAACGTTTCCCCAGCAGCTTTTGGTCTCTTAGTGCAGTTAAATTGCAGAGCTGCACAGGGAGTTGGAAAGGATTACTCACTGTTTATCTGCCCCGCTTTTTGTCTGGTTTTTATTTTGGGAAAAATTGCTGTGTTTATTGTCTTTCAGATCTTTTCAACCCCCCTGGCTACAATTAAGCAATCACGGGTGAGCAACACAATAGAGCCCAATAAGGTCTTGGCAAAATACACTGCAGGGTTTGAATAGCACACTTCACTCCTACCATCACCAGCCCCAACCAATTTGTAGAAAAGAGACACCTATGATGGGATTCTCTTTGTACAGGGTTACACAATGTCTTCAGTTAAACAACCTTTGGGGCAAGGACCATGTTATAGGATTCTCTTAGAATTGCCCTGCAAAAGAACATGCTCCAGCAAGACACTTACAGTAGATTCTGCTTCACAACTCTGTCCATCAGCTTCAATGAACCCCTTGGCTGTTTATTGACAAGACTTTTAGATTCAAATGCCCCAGAAGAGCCAAAGGGGGAAGGGAAGCCAAGCAAGGAGATATGTCAGGGCTATTCCAATACTGAGACATTTGGGTCTATTATGCTTGCCCTAACCAGAGCAAGCTGCAGAGGTTCCTCCATGTAAGAAGAGGAAAAAAATGCAGTTGGTTGCTCAATGGCATCCCATCCTTCAAAACCTGTGTGTGTGTGTGTGTGTGTGAGAGAGAGAGAGAGAGAGAGAGAGAGAGAGAGAGCGTATGTATGTGAGTGAGCACAGATGTGTGCAAACAGGCGTAAGTTTAAAATTGGTGTGGATTGACAATGAAGTTGATGATTCTTCAATAGGCAGGCTGATTCTGGCACCCGTCAATATTAGAAACACAGGAAGCCAACAACTAATTTCTTAATAGAATATGAGAAGAACGTGCACCAAACCTAAGCAATAACCAAACATGGGCTATTTTTTTCTATTCTAAACCATGGAAAATCATTTGGCAATTCTGTGGCTGCAATATCTGAGGTTCCATTACTTCTGGCCTCCTTTTCTAACTGCAACTTGGCCTTACAAATCTGCAACAAGAGACAATTGCACTGTTGAGGGTTAAACCACTGAGCTGAGCTCTGTGCGCTACGGCATATAGTCATGCCGGCCACATGACCACAAAAGCTTGTCCCTGGACAAACGCCGGCTCTTTGTCTTAGAAACAGAGATGAGCACCGTCCCCTACAGTTGGTCACAACTAGACCATTCGGTCATGGGGAAACCTTTACCTTTTACCCATTGCTAGCCCCTTGTTTCCTTTGCATAACTGATGTTAAAACACCAGTTAACATCCAGAAGTGCTACCAAGCTGCAGCATTTCAATATCCCTATTTTAGAGATGCTCTGAGGGCAAAAGAATGAGGAGTAACTCTTGACTTATGGATGATCAGGTTGTTCTGGGTTAGTTTTCAGGTCAATGGAACACAAGAACTTAATGTAGGGGAAATAAAGTCAAAGGACAGGGAATGGAAGCAACATGTAGATTTAAAGGTGAGGGGAGCCTCCTTTAGCAAAGAGTTTGTGTTAGGGAAGTTATCTATTCTGGGGATCCTTTTCACATCAACTTATGTGCCAACAAACCTCTGTTGTATGACTTGGAAATTTTTGCACTGAAGATGATTCTGGTCCACCCAAGGTCAATACAGTACTGCCAGTGCTGACTGCCAGTGGCAATCCAGAGTATGGCAATTGACTGCACCATTTTCCAGACATAACTGGAGATACCAAGACTGAACCTGGAATCTTCTGCATGCAGAGTATGTACTCTACCACTGAGTGATGACCCTTGCTACTTGTGGCATTGGCCAGGCCTACTGTGAGTTGCAACCTCCAACATCCTAGAGCACACCCAACACTATCCTGTGGCTGCACATATTGGGGGGATGGATTATCAATTATTATCAATTCTCCAACCCTCCCTGCAGCCCTAAACCATCCCATCCCCTGGATAGCATACCATGCTCCCCGTATGACTTCATCCCCCCCATGTTTCCCTCTCTGTTCTGTCCTTCTAAGGAGTTTTTCTCTCCATTCCTCTCCTTGTGTCTCCTCCTTATAACCGCTATTCCCCGAGTTCCACTGTATGTGAAATTAGCTGTAGAAGTCGACTCTCTAGAGCAGAGTTCTTCAACCTGTGGGTTGCGACCCCAATGGGGTCACAAAGCCTTATTTGGGAGTTGTGGCTACCTTTCAATGTTTGTGCAAGAGAAGGCTTGGATTCAATCCAATAATGGTACTGCCTTATCAAAACGGAGTTGTTGATATAATCCTGCAAACCCCTCATCTCGCCGTCTTGCCCTGCAGCTCCTAAGACCAGCCCTGCTCAAGCTAAGACCTCACAGGGTTGTTGTGAAAACACAAGACGTGGGGGAAAAGCAGCAAGTAGAGTCAGGGAGTGAGCAGATTAGGACCCAGGAGGTGGGCAGGATCAGCAGTGGGTCCCAAGTTTCACACTTTATATATTTATTGGGGTCATAGCACAAAAGAGGGTGAAGATCACTGCTCTATACGAAGTGTGAGTGAGCTATTATAGTTAGTCTCAGTTTGAACCCTCCCCCTTTTTAGGTTTTTGAGCACTATAGTAAATGGTTGTGTGTTTTCATCTCATCTCCATTTTCCTTTTACCTCCAAATTACAGGCAGGCCCTCATTAACCATGGGGGTTTTGTTGCAGGAACCCCTGGGAATAAGGAAACCTGCAGCTACTGAAATCCTCAGGTTTCAGGGCTCCCTTAAAACCTCTGGAGGTGAAGGGAGCTTCTCTGGAGGCTCTTCTGAGCACTGCAAAAGCTGCCTGCATCCACCCACAACCTCTGCAGGCCTCAGAATAACTGGCTTCCCCAGGCATCAGACTGCCTTTTAAAGGCATATAAATGTCACATCCAGTTTTGCAGAAAATCCTTCAGAGCCAGTTCCAGGTTTGGAGGCTCCAAGTTGGACTTGTCCCTCCATAGGGTTCAGAAGAACCCATCGTTTCTTAAATCTGCCAGTCCCGAATCTGCTGATATCGCAGACCCACTGTATACAATCACAGCACTGGCCAATACACTCTGTCCTGGCATACAATTTCCTGCCCCCCCCATGTGCACGTTACGTGTGTTTTAAAAAGCACTCCTGATAATGCAGCAACAAACAAAACTTTTGAGAACACGAGGCACAGAGCCCTCTGTATCAAGGGCTCACTACAGGGAGCAACATACACTAACACAAAACAAAAGTTTCTTGTTCCAGATCTAATTAGAAAACAGGCAAAGGGAAAAGATAAACACCCCATGCAGCTTTCATAATTCGCTGATTCTATTCTCCATGGAACGTTTCAGCAAGAATAGCTCTGCATTCATGTGACTTCGTCTTGATTATCATCTCTTTATTCAAAGTGACCATTTATCCCCATCCCCTTCTGTGGCCTGCATACATTCCCAGCAAAGGCAGCAGGTCTATGTTCCATTTTAGTGTAGCATTTATATATGATGAAGATGATGAGTAAAACAGATGAGCTGCAGAACAACTGGAAGCATGGTGAGAAGCAGCTGAATTCAGCCACAGGACAGATGCTGTAGTGGAGCTCCTTAATTGTTTCCCCTCTGTCAGCTGTTTCTAGGACTCCGCTGGAAGAATCAGAGGGAATCATCACAGCACACACGTTGTCACACTGCTTGACTTGTCACCTTGTCACCCCAGTCCTTGGGAGTTTGCTAGTGGAGAGGAAGCTGTTCTCCACTGCCAAAGTTGTCATTTGAAGGTCACCTTGGGAACAGTGCAACAAACAACACTTTCCAATGGCAATGACACTGGGACACACTCTCTGGCGCTGCTGTTTAACTTGGGAACCCTGAATTGGAGGCCTATCCAGGCCAGGTGTTGCACAAAGCCTTTGGAGTCTAATACTATTGTTGGTGGTGGTCCAGGGGACAAAGAACCAAACTCCAACACAGGCAAGCTCCATGGAAAGTTTATATTCAACCTAACATTCCTGTTTGGAATTCAGTTGCCAGATGTCACAGTGCTGAGCTCATACTAATTCCTGGTTGGTATAAAGACAGTAACTAACGGACAAAATCATTTCTGACAGAATTACTGGTATTAGTATGATCCAAGTGTGGTAGTCAAAGCAAAGGCATTGGCATCTTCAATGTCTCATCTCCTTTGTCCTGAGAGCCCATAGGAAGAGAGAGGAATGAAGTTCCTCAGAGACTTGCACCATGACCACATTCACAGTTGGCAAGGGACTCTACTTCCCTTAGGAAGGGAGGCCAATCAATACTGCCAAAGTAGAGACTGTGAAAGCCAATCAGGCTTAGGCAAAGCAAATCGGACCTCATGCAGCTGAGGCTGGGGAAACTTCTACTGAGCAACTGACTATTAAAATTTCAATTAATCATTCCAGGAAAGGCAGAATTTCTACCCAACACCTTTCTGATGTAACTTGCAGGTTCCTTCCAGGAGTTGCCTAGACAACTGTCATGGATATGCTGCTGAAAACAGCTTTGTTGTTTGTATGAAGTCTGGGTAGTTTTTCAAAACGGAAACCGAGAAAGAAACATAAAAATTATGGTGATGATGCATCAGCTCATGACAGGACCAAAAGGCTTTTCTGATTGGGATTAGCTTCTTTAGGTCTTCATTATAAGTACTATACATACATCTCTTTGCTCACAGGAAGAGGCCCCACTGTCTCCATGTGATGTGACCAACTTCTTCAGCCACTGCCCTGTGCCATCAGTCACGCTGAAGACATGAAAGGCATTAAAATTCTGGACCATCTGAGTATTTCTATCAGGATTGGGTCCAGAATAGCCATTTTCTGCACTTCCAGACTTCAGCATAACCCTTTAAAACTCATTTAGCTGAACATCTAATTTAGTCCTTCGGAGACACGGAGGGAAGCCAAATTTACAAAATTAACCTAACCGAAGTGGGCCTGCAGCTGCGATCCACTCTTTATTATGAGGTCTCGCTTGAAATGCCAGAAGCCGAGCCACTGAGCTGTCATCACTTTCTTGGACAATTGGAAGTTAGGGGGCCCATCCAGAGTAAGTCTGGATTTTTCACCGTTTTATGCCAGGGAGCCAGTGGCTCTCATGTTCCATTCTGGATATTTCATTATGCATTATGCAGCGTCATGACTTAATGCAAAGCAAATACAGCATCATAGAAAGTAACTCCAGGGGCGCGAGGGATGGAGGGAACAAAAGCTGGAAACCAAGCATACTTGCCTGGAAGATCAGTCCAACAGCTACAAGAATCTACCTGCTTCTACCATTCCTCCCAGAGCTACAGAGGTTTAGCAAGGGTTACAACTTGTCCTTAGTGCCCTTGCATCTTTGATGCAATTCCAATATAAGCTTTGTGGACAGAATGCACAGAAAAAGAACAGTGCACAGAATGCAGCATCTCTGTTTTCTATTTGTAAATGCAACGGGCTACAAAACATGGTTCGCAATAGCTGTTTTGATCCTCATGCACACCCTTGGAGTTCTCTCAGCAGGAAGTTCCTGGCAACTGTACTCTATTGCCTAGTTCTCAATTGCCCCAGGAGAACCTTTTCGCAATTCTGATGCAGAGATAACTGTGTGAACAACCCACAAAGGACAGGCAGTTGACTGGGGCTTTTTTTTTACACAACAGCAGCACAAGTAAAGGCCACCTTCCATCAAACACTGGAATATATTTGAATACATCAGTTTTAATCATTGGTCACTTTGCGTGGAAAAGCAGAATGTAAATCTCCTAAATAAGCTGAAATATGTAATAGTGCTAACAGAAATCCTTTCATTCCAGTCTACCCTCTTAGATCATCTGAAGGAGTACTCCTACAAGTGCCATTTCTGGTTCAGGTTAAGAAGATAGTGATTTAAGGGTGAGCCTTCTCCATAGTGGTGCCACTGTTATGGAACTGCTTCCAGAGGATTTAAGAACTATCCTTTCCCTTACAGCTTTTCGACAAGGATTAAAAAAAGCATTGTTAATGCTTTTACCGGATGTGTTCATCATTATGTTTGTTTTTATAAAGCTTTGTAAGCCTCCTTAAGCATTTGCTTTGGTAGAGGAAAGGCAGAGTATACAGGCGGCACCTTCTTATCCACAATGGTTCTGCACAGCTCTGGTCACCCTTGGGGGCTTCAGGTGAGCCTAATTTGGCTCAACATGGGTCCAGGGGACCCACACTGAGCCAAATCCGCAGATTAAAAATTTGTGGATAATTAGGCTCAACCTGTACATTTTTAAAATGTAACAAGAGGATAAACGTAGAGGGAAGATTCGATGGATACTGGAGCTCAGATTGCAACAGAGTAACAGAAATGGTACTACTACTTTTGCTCCTCCTGAGCTATAAATCTGAGCAGAGAGAAACAGCTAAAGGGGTAAAAGGAGAACTTCTCTGACTTCGATTTTTAGGTCTTATATTGGGCATAGGGCCTCTTTCAAACTGAAAGCCCCTTTTGTATTAATTGCACTGAATGTAGCTTTAAATCTCCTACCAGACAGCTGCCCTCATTGTTCAAGCCTCAGCAGCTGTTCTGAGATACCGGAGCCCCTTTTTAAATCAAAGAATCCCCCTCTTCCAGGCAGCTGTTCATGGAATCTATGGCTTAGGCTCTGTCTCTGGATCCCAGCAAGGAGCTTGATCTTCCATGATCTGAATCCTAGTGTTAATTCATCTTACCTTAATTTGGGGTTTGGCGGGATGGGCTATATATGCTGCTTCAATTATAATAATACTGTTCTGTCTCCAGAGCATTTGTGCAGCTGTAAAAAGGGCTCAACCAGATGTTCTTCTGGTTAACTTTTTGCCTCAAAAGTAATACGCAAAACTTCCTTCAAAAAGACTTTAGTCTTTCCCCTTTTATGGCTGTATGCAAATATTCGTAGACAGTGTTTGCTTTCTCTGCTGTTGCTTTGGTGTCCCCTTTTTTCAAGTTTGTTCCTCCATTAGTCCTGCCAGGGGTCAGGTACTGGATGAATGACATCACTGGGGCCTGTGACATTACCTGACCTAGGGAGCAGCCTGTCTGCTGGGCACAGGGCTGGGCACAGGCTGGGAGGGGCTGGAAAGTCCTAAGTGGGATAGAGTGCAGGCCATCAGCACATTGAGCAGAGTGCATCAACCAATGCAGCAAATATCTGAAAGAACATTCCTGTCCCCTGGAAGAGGAGGTGGCCCAGAAAACAAACAGGCTGGGTAAGTGGAATCATGAAGGTGGGGAGGGATCAACCCAGGCCAGGAGAATACAAGCACTGAGCCAAAGATGAGAAAGGGCTGGCCAAGGGATGCTTGGGATGAAAGACGCTAGAGCAGTGGTTCCCAAACTGCAGGTCAGGACCCACCAGTGCGTTGTGAGCCAATTTCAAGTGGGTTGCAAAGCACGTAGAGCATCCATATTGAAAAGCTGGAAAGATGGGATGCTGGAAAAGGGGAGGGCTCTGTGGTTGTTTTGCTTGTGTCAGGATTGTAAATAGGCTTTTTCCCTTTCTGATTCACTTTGCTATCGGAAAACAGCTGAGAAATAACACAACTTATTGCTGCATTCTCAGGAAAGCAGCAGGCTCTGGTGTCACAATGATGGTGCTTCCAGCCATGACATCACGTCTGGGGGGTCCTGGCCAGGTTGTCATTCTAAAACAGTGAATGGTTTGAGAACCACCACTCTAGAGCCCTGGGAGATTAGAGAAGACCCTGAGGCTGAAGAGGGTGATTTAAACCTTTCCTTTCCTCTGCTCTGAGGCCCATGAGAGGAAGAGGGGTATAGCCTGGAAGTGATGACAGATGGGCATGGCATGGAAGCCCTACATAGGTATAGCCCCTACACAGGTGGAAACCCCAGTGATGTCCAAATCCCCCTTCTTAGGGCCCTGGATAATCATAACGTTACAGATCCAATAATATTTAGCCGTCTATTGAGTCACAAGGGGCAAATGAAATCCACTACAGGGCAATGCTTCCCATATAAATTATAACCAAGTAGGAATCAGTAATCTCTGAAAGGTCTTTTAATGCTGATACAGATTTTAACAATATAGGCTGCTCGCACCTTGGCTCAGTTCTTGTTATAATTTTGGTGTTGATAATTGCAGTTCCCTAAAGGGTTTCTTTCTTTCATTCCTCCGCCATGTTTCCTGTCTTCTAGATAACACCCAGTTTAAGAGAAGTGGTGAATAGGTTACTTCTGGTCCTATTTCACAAGTTGCAAGCTTTTGGGCTCATGCTTGTTATGCCTGTGGACTCTACCTTCAATGCAGTGGCTTTTGAATATTTTGTTCAGCTTGCTTGTCAGAACTGAAGTCAGGCATAGCACCATTCAAAGCATTGCCCATTACTAGAGATCTACCCTTAGGGATGCTATTCCTTCCAGAAGTCTCTTCAAGATTTCCTGTTCCTCAACAAGCATCACAAGAGAGGAGAAAGCATTGTTAAAGATTGCTCTGATGGCAATTTTCATGAAAGGTATTTATGGAATTTATTTATGAACGCTTACATTCTCCAAGCCTATTCTTCAAATTGTCCTCTAGACACCAGGATAGGAAAGGGTGTTTGGATGAAGCATGCTTTTGCCTCCCCACACTGCTTAAATTTAAAGAAGGAAGTTGCCTTCTCAGTCAAACACAGTGGAATTTCATTTTCAGATATCTTGCTTTGGAAGGGGAGGTTGGTTGATTTTTCTGTGGTTATTACATTGGGGGGGGGCGGAATAAAGTTTCTACACCAACCCCAACCTCCTGGATACAAAGGGTAAGAAAAAATCTAGCTTTGTGAGATCTAGGCAAGAATGAAATGTCAGCAAGGCAAGAGGTCCCTAGTTAAAACCGCCCAAAACACAGCTACTCTATTCATTTATACTTAGTGCTTAGTGCTGTTAAACCCCCTTAGCTGAACTGGTTCCAAGGAGTTACGAAATATGAAACAAAAAACTAGGAATGACACATTGCAAAGATATTTGGAGTGCTGGGGGTCCCAAGCTGCAAGAAAAATAACAACCTAAGAACCTTAACTGCCCAATCCTAATCAACCTTCCAGTGCAGCATTGTGGTAAGGGAGCAAACATTCCCTTACCTTGAGGAGGCCTCTATGGTTGCTCCTCCACCACAGAAAGCAATGCACACACTGTTTGCATGGCTGTAGCAGCACTGGAAGGTTGATTAGACTGTAAGAAGACCCTTGCCAAGGGCCCATCTAGCCCAGCTTCCTGTATCTCACAACAGCCCACCAGATGTCTCAGGGAGCACACAAGACAACAAAATGCCTGTATACCCCTGCTAACTGGGCAAGAGGCACTTTTTCCAGTGGTGTTCCTCTTATATTTAGCAGGGGGAGAGTAATTGTCCCTCTTCATCCCTGCAGTCTTCTAGTGGCTGTTGCCGGCGGGCTGCCCTTTTTTTTTTTTTTTTTTTTTAAGATTGTGAGCCCTTTTGGGACAGGGAGCCATTTAACTTTATTATTACCATTTGCCTGTAAACCGCTTTGTGAACTTTGTGTTGAAAAGCGGTATATAAGTACCTGTTGACTGACTGACTGACTGTATACTGTTGCCATTCCCTTGCACCTGGCATTCAGAGATGGGCTACCTCTAAAACCCAGAGGTTGCATACCGTCATCATGACCTCTCCTCCATAAATCTGTCCAAAGGGAGAAAGCAACCAGAAGGGAAGGAGAGAAGGGGTGACTTCTATTGCACGAGTAGAAGGAGTAACAAAAGGCCCTCAAACCAGAAGCCTGTTTTAGTTTGATCTGTTTGCCACAGCAAAAAGATTCTTTTTGTTTCCATATTGTACTTTATCTTGACTGTAAACAGCTTTGTACATTTTTTTGTTGAAAAGCAGAATATAAATACTGACTGATTTTTTTTTTCATAGAGAAAAGGTTCCTTGAGCCTGATCTCCATGGGTCCTCCATGGAAACCTACCCAATTTCCTTCTTTCCATCACCTGATCCAGGCCCTCAAACTCTAGTAGTCCAAGTCCCTGCTCTTCATAAACTGAAAGCAAAAACACAACCGAACGCTGAAGTTAGTATTTCTCTTGCAGGCACAAGGCCCAATGCAAATAGAAGGGGATGCCATCTGGCATACACAGTATACCAAGGATCACCAATCCTTCAGGGAGGAGCTGGGGGCAGAGCTTCCAGTATGGTCATGAGAAGCTCCCAAAGCTGAGTGAGCATGCCGCTCAGAAAGCAGCAATGGCTTCTTCATTTAAACTTCCTCAGAAGGTAACCACATCAGGGTCAGGCAGGTGACAGGTCTTCCCCACACTGACATGAAGTGCTTAATGTGGGGTACCCTGTTCAGGAAAATATAAAAATATTTATTTCAACATAGTGCTGTAGAAACAGAGCTCCAGAAAAAGGGAAGACAGCTAAGGCAAACTTTTACAGATTCCTTACCTTTAAGCAAAGGGACCCAGAACAAGTCTGGAAAGTGTCAGGGAGAACTGATGCCTGCCCCTGTGTGCATCAGTAACAACCCAATGAACGTATTTCAGTTTACAGACAAATAAATGAAAAAAAAAACACATTGGAAACTATATCAGGCCATTCCTGAAATATTATATCTCATGCCTTTTTGGCTACACATCTCCCAAGGCGATGGGAAGCCTCACCCAAGATCCAAGAGTAACCCTAGTGAGCCCCCATGGCTCGCTGCTAGTATCTATGACAGAAAGTCACTTTTCACAAAATCAGCTCTACAGGGCGCAAAACAAGTCATGAATAACTGGGAATCACACAAAACTATGTTCTGGCAAGAAAACCAAACAAAACAGCTCTAATATAATGCCTATTGATAATGTTTAAGGATTTTCTTTCACTTCACTTCTAGCAAACAAAAAGGCATAAAGACAGTTTGAACAAGGGAATTGGGGAAGACAACACATCCACTTACAGCCCACAGTTAAGTTCTCTCTAATACCAGCCTAAGACATTTTTGATGCACAAAGACAAACACAGACCACATCTAATTTTGTTGCCTGTCTGGGGCTGGTTCGTCAAGTTTCTGGCAGACTACAATATGGAGCTATTGAGTTGAAATCACAAGCTGGGTATATACAAACACACACCAACAGAAACACAACCTTGAATCTTCCCACACCCCACATGGAACAACATGCACCATATCTCACATAGGTAAAATTGGCCACAGAAAAGATGAGTGCACTGCCTTTACTGAGCCTATGTGCTAGCACAATGTTTCCCAAACTGTGGGTCAGGACCCACCAGGATGTGAGCTCATTTTTGGTGGGTTGCAAAAGGTTTTTGAAACACTAAACAAAAAACTTTGCAAAGTATCCTTGCCTGGTTTGCAAAAGAATATGGTTAGCTGTTCTAATCTGTTTTTTTCTCTTGTAATTGACATAAGAACATAAGAAGAGCCCCACTGGATCAGGCCAAAGGCCCATCTAGTCCAGCTTCCTGCATCTCGTATCGGCCCACCAGATGCCTCAGGGAACACACAAGACAACTAGATATGTGCATCTCATTGCCACTTCCTTGCATCTGGCCTAACTCTAAAGTAAGGAGGTTGCACTAACCATCACGGCGTGTAACCTGTGATAGACTTTTCCTCCAGAAATCTGTCCAGTCCCCTTTAAAAGCATCTAGGCCAGATGCCATCACCACCCCCTGTGGCAAGGAGTTCCACAGATTAATTACCCACTGGGTGAAAAAGTATTTCCTTTTATCTGTTCTCACTCTCCCAACACTCAATTTTAGTGGATGTCCCCTGGTTCTGGTATTGTGAGAGAGGGAAAAGAACCTCCCTCTATCCACTTTATCCATCCCGTGCATAATTTTTTATGTCTCAGTCAAGTCCCCCCTCAGGCACCTTTTTTTCTAGGCTGAAGAGACCCAAATGCTGTAGCCTTTCGTCATATGGGAGGTGCCCCAGCCCCGTAATCATTTTGGTTGCTCTCTTCTGCGCCTTCTCTAGTTCCCCTATATCTTTTTTAAAGTGCGGTGACCAGAACTGGACACAATATTCCAGGTGCGGCCTTACCATCGATTTGTACAGTGGCATAATAATATTGGCCGTTTTATTCTCAACCCCTTTTTTAATTATTCCAAGCATGGAATTGGCCTTCTTTACCGCTGCCGCACATTGGATCGACACTTTCACTGAGTTGTCTACTAGCACTCCAAGATCTCTCTCCTGTTCTGTCACCGAAAGCTCAGAACCCATTAGCTTATAGTTGATGTTTTGATTTTTTGCCCTAATGTGCATCACTTTACACTTGTCTACATTGAAACACCCCTTTCATGGATCACTGCCTTGTCGTGGCGAAGGGGCTTGAGTAGCTCAATGAAGCTGTGAGCTATGCCATGTAGGGCTACCCAAGATGGACAGGTCACAGCAGAGAGTTCTGACTAAACGTGGTCCGCTGGAGAAGGAAGTGGCAACCCACTCCAGTACTCTTGCCAAGAAAACCCCATGGATTACAGAACAAAAAGGCTAAACGATATGACACTGGAAGATGAGACCCTCAGGTCGGAAGGTGTCCATTATGCTACTGGGGAAGAGCAGAACACGAGTACTAGTAGCTCCAGAAAGAGTGAAGTAGCTGGGCCAAAACTGAAAGGAAGCTCAGCTGTGGATGTGTCTGGAAGTGAAAGGAAAGTGCGATGCTGCAAAGAACAATACTACATAGGAACCTGGAACGTCAGATCTATGAATCAAGGCAAGCTAGATGTGGTCAAACGTGAGATGTCAAGGCTGAACATCGACATCCTGGGAGTTAGTGAACTAAAGTGGACAGGAATGGGAGAATTTAATTCAGATGACCATTATATTTGCTACTGTGGGCAGGAATCCCTTAGAAGAAATGGAGTAGCCTTCATAGTGAACAAGAGAGTGAGAACAGCAGTACTGGGGTATAATCTCAAAAGTGATAGAATGATTTCCATTCGGATCCAAGGCAAACCTTTCAACATCACAGTAATCCAAGTCTACGCCCCAACCACTGGTGCTGATGAGGAAGAAGTTGACCGCTTCTATGAAGACCTAGAACAGCTTCTAGAATTAACACCCAAAAAAGATGTCCTTCTCATCATAGGGGATTGGAATGCTAAAGTAGGCAGTCAAGAGGTAAGAGGAATAACAGGCAAGTTTGGTCTTGGAGTACAAAATGAAGCAGGGCAAAGACTGATAGAGTTCTGTCAGGAGAACACATTAGTCATAGCAAACACCCTTTTCCAGCAACACAAACGGCGACTGTACACATGGACTTCACCAGATGGTCTACATCGAAATCAGATTGATTACATTCTTTGCAGCCAAAGGTGGAGAAGCTCTATACAGGCAGTAAAAACAAGACCTGGAGCTGACTGTGGCTCAGATCATGAGCTTCTTATTGCAAAATTCAGGCTTAAACTTAAAAAAGTAGGGAAAAGCACTAGGCCCTCCATGTATGACCTAAATCAGATCCCAAACAAATATACAGTGGAGGTGACAAACAGATTTAGAGGCTTAGATTTGGTAGACAGAGTGCCTGAAGAACTTTGGACGGAGGTCTGTAACATTGTACAGGAAGCAGCAACTAAAACCATCCCAAAGAGAAAGAAATGCAAGAAGGCAAAGTGGCTATCTGAAGAGGCTTTAAAAATAGCTGAGGAAAGAAGGGAAGCCAAAAGCAAGGGAGAAAGGGAAAGATATACCCAACTGAATGCAGATTTCCAGAGAACAGCAAGGAGAGATAGGAAGGCCTTCCTCAATGAGCAATGCAAAGAAATAGAGGAAAACAATAGAATGGGAAAGACTAGAGATCTTTTCAAGAAAATTGGAGATGTCAAAGGACAATTTCATGCTAAGGTAGGCACAATAAAGGACAAAAACGGCAAGGACCTAACAGAAGCAGATGAGATTAAGAAGAGGTGGCAAGAATACACAGAGGAACTCTATAAGGCCGATCTCAATGTTCCTGATAACCACAATGGTGCGGTCACTGAGCTTGAACCTGACATCCTGGAGTGTGAAGTCAAGTGGGCTTTAGAAAGCCTCACTAACAACAAAGCTAGTGGAGGTGACAGCATTCCAGTGGAATTACTGAAAATCTTAAAAGATGATGCTGTCAAAGTGCTGCACTCCATATGCCAGCAAATTTGGAAAACCCAGCAGTGGCCACAAGACTGGAAAAGATCAGTTTACATTCCAATCCCAAAGAAGGGCAATGCCAAAGATTGTTCAAACTACCGCACCATTGCACTCATTTCACATGCTAGCAAGGTGATGCTCAAAATCCTACAAGCTAGGCTTCAGCAGTATGTGAATCTAGAACTACCAGATGTACAAGCTGGTTTCCGAAGAGGCAGAGGAACTAGAGATCAAATTGCCAACATTCGATGGATCATGGAGAAAGCCAGAGAGTTCCAGAAAAACATCTACCTCTGCTTCATTGACTATGCTAAAGCCTTTGATTGTGTGGATCACAACAAACTGTGGCAAGTTCTTGAAGAGATGGGAGTACCAGACCACCTTATCTGTCTTCTGAGAAACCTGTACGTGGGCCAGGAAGCAACAGTTAGAACTGGACATGGAACAACCGACTGGTTTCAAATTGGGAAAGGAGTACGACAAGGCTGTATCCTGTCACCCTGCTTATTTAACTTATATGCAGAGTACATCATGAGGAAGGCAGGGCTGGATGATTCACAAGCTGGAATCAAGATCGCTGGGAGAAATATCAACAACCTCAGATATGCAGACGACACCACTCTAATGGCAGAAAGTGAGGAAGACTTAAAGAACCTGCTGATGAGGGTGAAAGAGGAAAGTGCCAAAATTGGCTTGAAGCTCAACATTAAAAAAACTAAGATCATGGCCACCACTCCCATCACTTCCTGGCAAATAGAAGGGGAAGAAATGGAAGCAGTGACAGACTTTATCTTCCTGGGCTCCAAGATCACCGCAGATGGTGACTGCAGCCATGAAATTAAAAGACGTTTACTTCTTGGGAGGAAAGCTATGGCGAACTTAGACAACTTAATCAAAAGCCGAGACATCACCCTGCCAACAAAGGTTCGCATAGTCAAAGCTATGGTTTTCCCAGTAGCTATGTATGGCTGTGAGAGCTGGACCATAAGAAAGGCAGAGCGCCGAAGAATAGATGCTTTCGAATTATGGTGCTGGAGAAGACTCTTGAGAGTCCCCTGGACTGCAAAGAGGTCCAATCGGTCCATCCTACAGGAAGTCAAGCCTGATTGCTCCCTGGAAGGACAAATCCTGAAGCTGAAGCTCCAATACTTTGGCCACCTGATGAGAAGAGAGGACTCTTTAGAAAAGACCCTCATGCTGGGAAAGATTGAAGGCAAAAGGAGAAGGGGGCGGCAGAGGATGAGATGGTTAGATAGTGTCACCGAAGCGATGAACATGAAATTGGGTGAACTCCGGAAGCTAGTGGAGGACAGGGAGGCCTGGCGTGCTGTGGTCCATGGGGTCGCGAAGAGTCGGACACGACTTAGCGACTGAACAACAACAACAACATTGAAACACATCTGCCATTTGGCTGCCCATTCCCCCAGTTTGAAGAGTTCCTTCTGGAGCTCTTCACAATCCCTTCTGGTTTTCACCACCCAGAAAAGTTTTGTGTCATCCGCAAACTTGGCCACCTCACTGCTTATGCCCGTCTCCAGGTCATTTATGAATAAGTTGAAAAGCATGGGTCCCAAGACAGATCCTTGGGGCACTCCGCTTTTCACCTCTCGCCATTGTGAAAATTGTCCATTGACACCCACTCTTTACTTCCTGCTCCCCAACCAGTTTTTAATCCATAAGAGAACCTGTCCCCTGACTGTGAAGTTTAACCAGTAGCCTTTGGTGAGGGACCATGTCAAACACTTTCTGAAAATCCAGATATAGCCAGTTAACCTTTTCAAAGAATTCGAATAGGTTTGTGAGGCAAAACTTACCCTTACAGAAGCCATGCTGACTTTCTTTCAGCAGCGCTTGTTCTTCTACGTTCTTTAAGATTTTATCTTTGATGAGGCTTTCTACCATCTTACCCGGAACAGACGTTAGGCTAACCGGCCTGTAGTTTCCCAGATCCCCTCTCCTTCCTTTTTAAAGATTGGCATAACATTTGCTATCCCCCAATCCTTTGGCACCGTGGCAGTTTTAAGGGACAAGTTGCATACCATAGTTAGAGATCGGCAATTTTGTTTTTCAGTTCCTTAATAACTCTTGGGTGGATGCCATCTGGGCCTGGTGACTTATTGACCTTTAATTTGTCGATTAGGTCTAAAACCTCTTCTCTTTTAACCTCTATCTGACTTCATTCCTTAGTCAGAAGGGACTGTTTAGGCACCGATACCTGTCCGACATGCCATAGGTCATGTGTGAACCCAGTTTTAGCCTTTTGTCTGGCCTGGAAGTCCCTAACTGCACATCTAGCTCTCCAGTTCAGCCTTCTGTAGAGCAAGATGTGCACTTAGGGATTTCCAGGCCAGGTTTCTGGGGACTTGGTCGCAATAGTTGGTCACAATAGCTTGTCATTTTAAGAAGTGGGTCCTGGTGCAAAAACGTTTGGGAAGCACTGTGCTAGCACATAGAATCTAGTAATATACCAAAAATGAACCAAGAGAGTAAACCCAGAGGCAAGCAAGAGATACAAATCTTTCTATAATTGTCTGGAGTGAACCTGAAAGCTAAGTGCCTTTCAGCTAATACAGATACGTGCTTATGATCTGTTCATACCATACACACGACACAAAATTAGCTCCTACTTGCCTATACTCGGGCAAAAAAACTATACTATGTGTGAAAGCTGTACAGATAAACATATGAGCTAAATTACTGATTTCATACCTCAAAAACAGTAACCACTGGATACACATCCATTGCAAGGTATTATTGCACAATGTAAAAAAATGCAACCCCAATTCTGCTTACCTTCTTGACTTTTGGGTGGAATGTCCATCATTGCTGGTTGTGGCTTTTGCTCAGGTGGAAGGTACGGATTGGTAGAGGAAAGCTCCACATTTTCAGCTGACCTGGCAGGTGTTACTGGAACCTCTGATGATTTTGCTACCTGGATTTCCACACGTTTGGTGGCAACATCAGGCACAGGTGAACTAGTGGCTTCACCTCTACGCTGTGTTGGCTCAGGGATCTTTGAGGGGACATCCATTCTGCGAAGAGCTTGATCTTGGGGTTTGCCTATATTTATCTCAGTCCTTCTGGGAGCAGTCTCAGGGGGCTTGTGTCCCAAGACATCTGCTCTCTTGAGACCAAATCTTGATGATCCTGAAGGGGAATTTTCTACTTGCTTAGATGAAATATCAATGGAGATTTCTGTTCTTCTGGACACTGGTTCGGGATGTTTTGGCCCTGAGAGCTCAACTCTCTTCAGAGAGGATTTCGGTGACCTTTGTGTTGGAGACTCCCCATGTCTGGAAAGGGTGTCTGAATTTCTGGTGCCAAGATCTTGGAATTTCTGTGTGGAGCTGGACACTGTGGACCTAACAAGGGTGTTGGGTGTCCGTCTTTGTGGAGTGGAGGAATTTGATGGTTGATCTACTTCCTCGACCTCAAAGGATCTCTTCAGAGCTGAAAGATATAAAACAAATCCAGTTTATTACCACAAGCAATTTTATGAGTTTACTGTCCTCAGAGACATAAAGGAAATCCCTGGAGTTCAGGTCACCAAGCCTGACGATTATTTACCTAAGGGTGCAATCCTAACCAACTTTGCAGCACCGGGGTATGGGCAACGCAGCTCTGTGGTCAGGGAACAAACATTCTCCGTGACTCCTTCTGCGCTGCGAAGTGCAGCCTATGCCCCATTAGCACAGCTATGTCAGTGCTGGAAAGTTGATTAGGATTGCTCCCTTAGTATAGTTGTGTTGCAGGTCCTTCAAACCACAGCTTTTATTCAATCATTTTCCCCTCCAGTCAGAAGGTGCTCAACGTAAACCACATGCCCCACTGGGCAAAAAAAATAAATGATGTATGTGAGACATTAGTAAACAGGAATTATCATTTGTCCCTATGCAAGAAGAAAGTCAGGAATTTCCAGATCATTAATCTGCCTGATGAACATCATATCTGTAAGATGACCAAGAAGAAATTCAAATGGAATTTAAGTCAAATGGCACAGAACATTTTAAAAATGTTCAGTAAGACACTCAGGATGCCTCAGCAGATTCTTCCTTTTTGTTACACATTCTCACCAGTCATTTTATCTGCCTGGGTTTAACCCAGAGTCTAGTTCCAAAGAGAGCAGTCAGATATGATTAACTAATTACATTAAAGTCAGTCCATGTGGAAAAAAAAAAAACCCAGGTCAAACCCCTGGACCCTCCATACACTTCTATACTTTGAAGACACTTATGCTAAACAAAGGTTTTGGAAGTTAATGTAATAGTTTTACAGCACCTTAAAGGTACCATTACTTTTGCTGCAACAGCGTAACACAGCGTAACCTCCTCTGGAAGATCTGAAAGGCAATTGTAAAATAACTTTCAGTGCCTGTATTATAAGAGGAAACTGGATAACCGCCTATTAAGATGGTTTAAATTTCAGGAATTCTGTGGTTGCAGGGAATTTCCTACACTGATAATCAGCCAAAATTTGTGCTTGCTACCAGCTCTGACTGGTGGGCTTTTGTTTGGCAGTACTTCAAGATGGTTTCCTTGCCGCGCTAGCCAATTTTTGCTCTTCTGCAGGCAGAATGCAATGTTCCTTCCACAAGGCCATACTATACATATAGTATGCTTGTGAAACTGTAAGCATAATACTGTAAGCTGACCATGACTGATCTAGTGAACGAGTAAACGTGTTCTGGCTGCACTGAGCTTTGCAGAAGTCCAGAAAGCAGCAAGAACTCTTGCTTTTGTTGTCAGCTTCTCAAAAAACTGTAAAATCAGGGAATGCTCTTCTTCCCTTTTTCTAGGCTTTGGGTACAGGTGTGTGTGTTTTTGGTGATATTTTTTTCCAAAATTTCTTGATTCAAATAGCAAATTGTGGTGTTGTGTGATTTTATTCCACGTTCTCATTCCAAGTTCTCATTTTTATTGATTTTAAATGCTTTAAAAGTGTACTAGAGAGATGATATAGGTGATATAGTGTCAGCAGATGCAGCCACAGTATGAATTCTAATTGGAAAAGTAGTCTATTTTAATTTCTGGAAAACATCCTAAACACCAAAATGCTGTGTTTTGTGTTTTTATGCACTGTTTAACAAAAAAACAAAAAAAAAAACAAAATCACCCCTTGGTAGAAATAAGGGATTTTACCAAACTGGAAAAAAAAAATGTTGATCAGTTTGTTGAGCTGCATAACTCCTGAGAATCCTTTAGATTCTGTGAACCTTTACTCATGCCTCAATCAACTTATTCAATTATTCAACCACAATACACTCAGATTCAGATGAAAAAAATATGGCTTATTAAGCCAGAACCTACACATGCTGTTGCTGCAAATGTTCAAAATTGTGTTCTACCACCAAAAGCCTCCTCAGAAACAACAGAATCGACAAATGACATTAACTCACTTACAAAAGCATCTTGTGCAGGTTCTCTAAAAGGTTCTCTAAAATTCTCTAAAAGATCACATATCACATTTCTCTATTCACATTATTAGAGGGTGGTGTTCAGAAGATGACTGAAGACAGACATCTTTGTAATATGTGTATGATCAGGTGCAAATCCAAGACATCCATTTGACAAGTTTCCCTGAAGCAGATCCATGGCTGACTCCTTGCATGTTATAAATGCACCATCAGGCCACACACCCTTATGCATAAAGATAGAAGTCGGTATAGAGAGAAGCAACACAAAAAGGAGGCCCCAGTGGAGAGGAGAAAATTCTTGCAAGCTGTTAAGTGTGACTTTTCTGTGCTTTTCTGACACAGAAAGTGTACTAGTATGAAAAAACAGTTCCCATCTGTTCCACTGTCCTCTGCGTAGACTCTAGAGCTTCAGTACAGCTTTCCACAGAGCAGGAATTTCAGCAGTGGTCAGCCAACATGGTCAATGCAGCTACAGGTAATCTGCATTTTACAGCCTAATCTGTACCAGTACAGCCAAGTTAGACCTATTCTAAAGAAGATATTCAGATTGTGTCCAAGCAACATAATAGGTTGCATGGATCAGAGGATCAGTGCTGCAATGGTGCATCTATCCACAAGCTAGATGTGGGGATTTGTTGTGGGGATCTAGAAAAAAGAGCTGAACAGGAAAGTGTCACCACGCAAGCTGTATTTATTTAACACTCAGAATGTATTTAATTAAGAGCTATTAATTAAAGCTTATTTCACTAAAACCTGGAGGTGTCAAAGCAGAAAGAGGAAACATCAAAGCCATGTGCAAATAGGGTATGCAATCAGTGTCTGCTATGACAAGGCTATATATTGAAGCATCCCACTTGTAGATTGCTGGAAAAAGTGCATATGCAGCATAGTCACTACAGGCTGGAAATAAAACAGCATTCTTGGAACATTATACTTAACCTTCCTGGTTTGTGCATTACCACCAATTAAGATAAATGGCTGTTTACATACTGTATTTGCTAGGTAATGAGACGCATTATCTTTTGAAAGAGGTTAAGTGTCTGCTCAGTTAAAACTACCACTCAGAAAACATCAGATCTTTATTGCTATCAAATGAAGACAACAGTGCAGTGAGTAATGAGGGCTTCAAAAGCACTGAGCAATAAATGAAAAAGAGCCCTTGAGACCACCACCACAGACTCTAACAAATGAGGTAATGAGGCAGTCGTATCACACATTCTTATAAACTAGGGACGAACAAACCTAGCCTTGGGAAGTTTGCAAATCAAACTCAATTATTTCTGTTAAACATCTGAATGAGAACATGCAACCCAACCCAGTCACTGAAAAACTTACCCAGACATTATTTAGTTTGGGGGGGGGGGTAAGCAGGCAGAGGTGCTAAGAGATGGAAAACCTATGAAGTATCTAGATTGTGCCTAAAGGAGGGGCCAGATTAGGCAATGCAATTAGATTAGGCAATTGTGGAAGAGATGAAAGAAAGTAAGAGCTGAGTCAAGTCTGCAGGAAGGTGGAAGGGGAGGGGGAAACCTAATATAGGACCAGAAAGGGCTAAGCGTTATCCGCGAGAAAGAAGCTGAATGATGTGGAAGGAAAAACTGTAGGTCTGTGGCTGAGTGAGAGTTTGAAGAGGAGGGGTGGGAGAGAATTTGGCTACAAACTGATTGGTCATGACCAGCCACATCTTCTGTAGCAAGCCCCTAGTTAATGAGGTCATAATAATCCATCTTTTTGTTTGCACCACACACACAATGACACTGCTTGCACATCTCCACCAATGTAGATCCTTCCAAGGAGGTGTATCAAACCACCAAACCTCATGCACAAGTAGGTGCTCCACTCAAAGCCACAATGGGCATTTTGGACTGGAGCAAAGGAAGCCCAGACCACTTTCCTGTATAATGTAAGCACTGTTTGTTGCCTTATTCAAGACTTTACTCTCCATGGAGTGAGACTGCATATGGAACCCCAGTTGTGGGAAGAAACTTTTCCTGTGTTCAGTTTTTTTTTTCCTCTGCAGGCAAATGTCGAATGCAAGGTATGTGGTTAGTGGCTATAATCCCACTCAGCATCTCATGTTTTCTCTTTCCACAAACAACAGATAATATTGGAAACATGTACGTGTATGTGTGTGCAAATCTTTATAAGGCCATACAAGAATCAAAAGGAAAAGGTGAATAAGAAATTATAAGAAGAAATCAGAATGAAGTATATCTTCTTAGCCATTCAATCAGGTATACTTCATTAGTGGCTTCTAATGATGAGGACAGAGAAGTTTCTTCAAGATCATTTCTACCAGGGCCAGATTAACCAGGTAGTAAAAGTAGCAGGGACGTGGTGGTGCAGTGGGTTAGACCATTGAGCTGCAAGCTTGTTGACCGGAAGGTTGGCAGTTTGAGACCACGCAATGGAGTGAACTCCAGCTCCTGCCAACCTAGCAGTTTGAAAGTACATAAAAAATGCAAGTAGATAAATACCTTCCCACTTTGATGGGAAGGTAACAGCATTCTGTTACACAGCCTTGGTGCACAGCCACATGACCATGGAAATTTGTCCTCAGGACAAACGCTGGCTCTTCGGCTTAGAAATGAAGATGAGCACCACCCCCTACAGTTGGTCACATCACAACTAGACCATTCGGTCATGGGGAAACCTTTGTCTTTTAAAAGTAGCATATACTATGGGCACCGCACAAAATGCTTGTAAGCTGTCTCTGGTGACATTCGCATCTCATGATCTGGCAACCCTGCGTATATGTTGGGGGAGCTGCCTGCTGCATGGTGCATAATAATTCTCGACATCATTAATAACTGAATGACATGAATAAATAATTCCATTCACATTTAACTTTACTGCTGGCACAATAGTGCCTTAGCGCTGGCAGAGCGCATGCTCCACAAGTGCTGGCTGTCGCAAATGTGCTGAAAAGCACACTGCAACAGCAAAAGAGGCATTGGCAGGAAGGCCTGCACCAAGAGCAGAAAAGGAAGGCAGGATTATGATTGGCCAAGCTCAGTAACAGTGCTCTGGAATGCCTCGGCCAATCAGAACACAAAAAATTGTGGTTGTCCACCATGGGCACTGCCCATAAAGGAAGAGGCTGTCCTTTTCCTTTATGGGCAGTGCCTATGGTGGACAACCACAATTTTGACTGGGTGACAAGGACAAAGCCAAATTGGTAGACCGCTTATTCCAGGAGGTATTCCAGATAGTGCTCATCCAAAGGTGGCTGTGCTTGCAGCTTCTGTTGCCATCAACAAAGGCAGCTGCAAAATACCAATAAAAGTAACAATTTTTTTTTGTTTTCTCACACACATATAAAAAGAATGAATAGTGCATATGTGTGTGTGTGTGTGGGGGGGGGTTCTATAATGAATTGAAACTCTTCCAACAGACCCTGAAATGAACTCAGCAGGACCCAAATGATCCTGACTTAAGAACATAAGAACCTAAGAACATAAGAAGAGCCATGCTGGATCAGGCCGAAGGCCCATCTAGTCCAGCTTCCTGTATCTCACAGCGGACCACCAGGTGCCCCAGGGAGGCATGAGACAACAAGATGCATCCTGTTGCCACTCCCTTGCACCTGGTACCAGTAGCCCACCACCTTTGTAAGGAGGTTGCACAATCCATCATTGCCTATAGCCCACGATGGACCTTTCCTCCAGAAATCTGTCCAATCCCCTCTTAAAGGCATCAAGACCAGATGCCATCACCACCTCCTGAAATGAATTAAAATGTACACTTGAAATGAATTAAAATGTACACAACAAAAACCAATGGGACTCCAAAATGACTTTTAATCCTTGCACACCTGTACTTAGCAAATAAGCACACAATGCACTACAATGATGGATACATGCCACCTAGCCCCAGACAGATACTGAATAAGGAGGGAGCGCTCACTGATCAAGTACTAAAAGTATTTAAAACTATGTACAGGCATGCCCACGGACCCCACCGTGGATACCTTGAAACTATGGGTACTGGGGACGCCTTTTTTTAAAATAGGGGAACATCAGTGGTTTTGCTGAAACAAGATTAAAAAAAGAGATTTGTTTAATGTTCCCCTATCTTTTTTAATAGGTGTCCCAGTTTCCACGGTAACCATGGATACTGAATCAGTGGATACTGGGGCACACCTGTATTTACGCAGAGACTTTTTCTGATTCCTAATTTTGAGAAGTTCAGTTATTTCATCTGGGCTGAGGCAGCAGAGTAACAAACTGGATGTATCTTTTCTATCAGTTGACAGAGGAAAAGCAATTAAGAAAACCCTGGTGCTTTAAGCAAAGCTGAGCTTAGGGATGTCTCGGTGTCTTAACCAAATGTTTCCTTCCTCTGCTCTGCTTACCCCTTCCCTTTACACCTCCTGGTCACCCAGTGTTACTTATGCCAACTAACAGAAGATCAGCAAAGTGAAACGAAAGAATGCATAGAAAAAATATTTCATAAAACGGCAAATTCTCTGAGGAAAACAAAGTGAAAAGCAGCAGCTTTAAAAATAACCTGCTCTGCCCATGGCCAATGAAAGGGAAGTAAACAGAGTGTGCTCCAAAGGGCTCTGCCTCATGACTTCTCCTCAGGGAAGCAGCCCTGGTGATAAACACACTACTAGGCAAAAACATGCCCAAGTTGTAGATAGATCTTGCCAGTATTCTGCCCTGCTGTGCCTGAGAACAGTTGGTGCTTGGACTGTGACACATACAGTACGCTCTAAAGCCCCCAACAGATTTTTTTTTAAATTGGGTGCAACTAGATAGGAAGTTGAGAGACCCCTGATTAGATTTCCCCATTTTCTACCAATATGCACTGGAGATTGCTTTTCTACCCATGTTGCTCCAGCACACCATTGGTAGAAAATGCTTTTTAAAAGTTCAGCCATGGAGGGAGGGATCCAATCAAGACCATGGTACTTGGAGAAAAAGGGGTTTAATCCTTTCCCCATGCCAGATCCCAATTAAAATCATCCCAACTCTTTGACTTAAGGGATACAGGTACCATAATATGGATACAGGTACCATAATATGTGGGAAGTGACAGTGGGATCTTGAAGAGACCAAGTATTTTTCCCACAGAAACAAATTTACTATTTGTCCCATGGAATGGCCAGAAGATATTTTCTAGTTACTTAAGGTGGGGCCTAGTAAGGAATTGTATAGGCAAGCTGAAAGTTAATTATCTGAGAACCTTTCCAAGACTCTTTCCTGCTACCTGGATTTGGGCTTATTTGAAATCTACCAAATCAAGGTACCAAGAAAGTTCAAACAGCTGTAAAGAGTGATCAAGAATAAGTCAAGGTATTTGACCAGGTAAGTCTGTATCCTTTATTCTTAAGGATAAAGGATATGTTTTAAGATTTACTGTTTTTCAAAGTGCAAAACTTTACAATTAAGAGCACAATCCTAAACTGGAGTTAGGCCGGCATAAACTAAACCAACAATGTTTGGCCAGCACAAGGGCCACCATAAAGCGTGTTTGGACTACTCTCAGAGTCGGGGAGGATAGTGCACATCTGTGTGCTGGCCTCCCTGACTCCGAATATACTTTACAGTGGCCCTTGTGCTGGTCAAACTTTGCTGGCTTAGCTTATGCCAGCCTAACTCATTTTAGGATTGCACCCTAAACCACAGCAGCTGGATCCGTTCATTTGCAATACCAACATAATGATGATGCCTGAAATGATTACAGTCAAGGCAGCTGGAATCTTCTCAAACCCACTTCAAGTTGGTGACTGAACCAGCCTCTCTGATTTAATCATACTTAAAAGGAAGCATTTTGACTTCTTGAATTTTAGGGCATTTTGATTATCACTGAATGGGTATTAACAGATTAGTCAATCCAGCTGCCTTGGTTTAATTGTATAGGGAATGAGCCTTAAAATGTGTCAGAAATAAATAATTTCCACATGCAACCTCCACCATCCCAAATCACTCAACAACTTTTGCCATCAACTTGGCTTAATCTAGTTCCCTTCTTCCAAGATAAGTTCCCTTTTATAACAGAATCAAAACCAATTCAGCTCCTCAAAATTATGTATATTTGGTTATATGTGTTATTTGACAAATGACTCTAGCAAACTTTGCATTCTGAAACATGCACAAGATAACTTAAATCACCTTCAAAAATCCATGCCTTGTTCTGCATTTCTGCAACCAGAACTCAGATTTTTTTATGCAAATTCCAAGACAATTCATTAGAACTTGGTTTATAAAACTTGGGCTCTGGAAAATGGTGCACAGCAGAAACACAAGGGTGGACACACAGTTTGAAATAAAATACTCCTTTCATTAACATGAGAGGAAAAAAAAACTAGCAGATACCATGCATAAAATAGCTTCTGGTCAAACAATGCTACAAGAGATTAGTGCCACTGAATAAAGGGAGAGGGATGCTACTTCCTACAAAACTTGCACTAAAAACATATAGAATCTGTCAGAGATTCCGAAACAAAATAAGAAACAGTACTACGCACATCAAACATTTTCTTCCCACCCCATCCATAGACACTTAACTTTTGATTGAATCAAGATGACTTCTGATTGTTTTGCATTCATGAGACAATAGTTGGAAAGACTCCCAGCTATTATGTGGCAAAACCAAGTGACACATAGTTTAGTGACTGGAGAGCCAGAAAAGGATAAGGGAGACCTAGATTACAATGATTCGTCTGGCCTTTGGATGATTGTGTGGCTGTCTGCCCTCTATCCCTCTAGTATAGTGTCATAGTTTGTTCACTCCCCTGGTCAACTGTTTTCTCCAAATGGCCTGATAGAGAGAATTGGGTCTAGCTTCACTCTTGTTCACTCTCTATGTTCCCGTTAATGTTTAATGCTGTTGTACTGTTGGTTGTTTTAATGTGTTTTACTTATTGTGGTTACATTGTATTTTATCTGTTCTATGTAAGCCGCCTTGGGCATTTGCTATGGCATGGGAAAGGCGGGGTATAAATTCTTCAAAAAATAATAAATAAATGTTCACTAAGTCATGAAGCCCACTGACTTTGGGCTAATCACCAACTTTTCTACATACCCTACTTTACAAGATAATCATTAAGATAAACTGCAGGGGGAGCAGAACCGCTGCTCCGAGCTCTTTGGAAAAGTGATTTCTCTAAAAATGCCAAAAAACATTATGGTAATAATATTACCTTGATGAATGGCACAAAGGGATGTGAAACCAATAAGCTCACAGAGTGGCTTCAGGCATCTATCTCTAACTTTTGTTTGATGGGCATGAATCCTTTTCACCAGATACAGCATGAGGTTAAACTGGGGTAAATAATATATCCCATTCTGATGTCCTTGTTGGTATATACCTAAAAGCTCACCCTGCAGTATTGCATTACACTTATCAAAAATGAATCTCAAGTTAAAAAAAAAAAAGCTGGATTGCTATGCCCAAAATGGCAACATTCCTCCATAAGCACCCAATCAGGGCACACCCCATTCATGTGTGTACTGTAGAAGAGGGGCTGTTATGTTACAGAATTTTACTATGGAAGGGCCGCTTTAAGTATTATGGAATGGAGGGTGATGGGCATGACCACCCTATTCCCCAAAGTAGACTGCCAACATCCTTTTGTCACAGTCACCAAATCTCTCCACATACCTATCTTGCTTCTGGGCTGGCAATTGGTGGGCCTTTGACTTTGGAGACTTCAGTTGCTGACCCAAGAACCCATTTGAGGAATGTTCAGCCACAGTTGTTATGGGCAAATATGGTGACAGATCATGCTGGGATCTCAGCAGGACTGGGATCAGAGAGAGAAACTATTGGGAAAGTTCAATTCTGAAAAATATCTATTGTATTGTAATCTATTTTTAATAGATGCATTCTTATAGTGGATCATATTAGTTTCTCTCTCCGATCCCAGTCCTGCTGAAATCCCAGCTTGATCTAGCACCATATTTGCCCATAACAACTGTGGCTGAACATTCCTCAAATGGGTCCTTGGATGTCAGCTGCTGAACGTGGCTAACCCATACACCCCTCTGTCTATATTCTTGCAGCTTGTTGGCTGAAAAGAAACCCTAACTGGATTGACCATGCAGGAACCTCGCAGATTCTCCAACCACAACAAACTCGCAGGTTGTATGAATGTAGGGATCTCCAGCAACAGTTCACCATGTCCCTGGATGTATACATACCTTAAGAGGCCTCCCTCTCCCAGTGAAGCCATATGCTCCCAGACAGCTTGTTCATAGCAGCATTATAACATAAACACATCCCACTGAGCCTTGACAGTCCGATAAATGCACTATCGTGTCCTTCTCCCTCAACCACCACCACCTACAAAGCCGGATGCATTTATCTTTGCCCCCGAAAGGAAGGGCGGGAGGAAAGCGAGAGCAACCAACTGTCTCATCCATCACCACCGCCAAGTCCAGCAAGCACAGTGGCCTGCAGGGAAGGTGCAAGGTCACTATGGCAAGGGGGGATCCACAGCAAACTAAATACAACATGAATCATCGACAGCCTCTGCTGTCAGGGAGAATCAAGGAAAAAGATTCCTTCTTCCTGCCTCTCACTTTCTTTCCTCTCTCTTGAAAGAGACTGAATTTAAGAGAAGTTTATCAGGGAAAAGCAAGGTCTTTCTGCCTTAGGCTGCATTTACATCTCTGCTTTTCCAAGGCAGACTTTTGTTGCCAAAAGGCTAACACGGGAAGGAGAGAAACTTGTATTACTGCTTAATGCAGAGTATTTGGGTGAGTATGTTGGCAACCAAAGAGAGAACTTTATGGTTAACACACTGCAGAACGTATAAGGCTAATGGTCGACATCCAGCGTCCGTCTAATATTTCTGCCATAAAACACTGCAAACTCTGCTATGAGATGCATGATGGAAAACTGTTGTAGCTGTGCCAATGAGGCGCACACTGAGGGTGCAATCCTAACCAACTTTCCAGGACTGACATAAATGTGCCAGTGGGGCATGTGCTGCATCCTGCAGTGGAATAGCAGTCACAGAGGTAAGGAATGATTATTCCCTTACCTCGAACTGCACTGCCCTTACCCCGGTGCTGGAGGTTGGATAGGATTGCACCCTGAATGTGCAGGGGGTATAGTCATGGAGGCCTCCTTAAGGTAAGGGAATGTTTGTTCCTTTGCATTGGGGCTACCCTGGAGCTGAAAACCTGGATATGATTGGGTCCTACGTAAAGAACATTTGAGTCACAGCTGTTTAGTTCAACAATAAATAATTTCATTATTCATGCAAAGGCTTTTCATATCAAACCAGGACTAAAAGGTCCCATTACCATTCTGTTCTCTCTTCCAGCCACTTCTATAAGCAGAGAATGGGGTGGAACATCCCCCTTCCCTGCCTCAATTCATCTTCCTAAGTCCACTTGGACTTGCACCAGCAACATTCTGGTGCAGGTCCAAGTAGACCCATTGTGGTAGAGGAGGCTGACTCCTGGGCAAATGTTCCCTTATCTGGAAGAGACCTCCAGGACTCCCTTCTCAAAGATGCAGCTGGCATACCAGAGGCACAGCTGCATCAGTGTGTGTGTATGTGGGGGGGGGTTAGATAGGATTGGGCTGCTAGAGGCAAAAGTTTATTCTTGCAGTAATAATTGAAAGATTGAGGGCACAATCTTAACCTGGAGTTAGGCCGGCACAGTTAGGCCAGCAAAGTTTGGCTGGCACAATGGGCACTGTAAAGCACGGTTGGACCACTCTCAAAGTCAGGGAAGATGGCGCCATCTGTGAGCTGGCCTCTCTGACTCTGAGAGTGGTCCAAACATACTTTACGGTGTCTCTTGTGCCAGCCAAACTTTGCTGGCCTAACTGTGCTGGCCTAACTCCAGGTTAGGATTGACCCCTGAATGTAGTCTCTACAAAGGAGCTGAAACGAGGCACCACAACTAATATGAATCCAAGGTGACAAATATCTCAGTGAGTTCCTACTGTATAAAGACATTTCAGTGACTGGTGCCAATTACACTAGACCATGCCAATTACTAAAGCAAACAGACATAATGAAGCTAACAAGGGATACTTTACAACACAAGTCCTTCAAATCGCTTATTTGGCACATGCAACTTGGTGTGGTTTTAATTCTCTATTATATACAAAATGTTCCCTACTGCATTTTGTATACATTGATGTTATGATTATTGCATTACAGCACAGCACTTTCCAAATGTCACAGAAGGGATGACTTCACTTTGGGAGCTCAGGAAGACAGAACTTTTAGAAGTATCCAGTCTTACTTTCACATTCTTTGTTTCTCTCTCTCTCTCTCTCTCTCTCTCTCTCTCTCTCGCTCGCTCGCTCGCTCGCTCGCTCTTGCTCTCACATTCACACACATACAACACACATGGCGCAATCCTAACTTAGGCTGGCATAGTTAGGACAGCAAAGTTTGGCCAGCACAAGGGTCACCATAAAGAGCATTTGGACCACTCTCAGAGTCAGGGAGGATGGTGCCCATCTGTGAGCTGGCCTCTCTTACTCCAAGCGTGATCCAAACATACTTTATGGTGTCCCTTGTGCAGCCAAACCTTGCTGACTTAACTGTGGCAGTCTAACTCCAGGCTGGGACTGACCCCCCCTCCCACCACACACACACACAAAGATGCTTTGCTTCAGAAATAACAGGGCAAACTGCAGAATCATTGAATTGCAGGACCGGAAAAGGGAGATTGAAATAATCTCGCTGTTATCCAGCCCTCCAATACCATTCCCCAGGAACAACTTGTCTCCTACTTTACGATACAGACTGTTATGATCCGGAAGGGGCCAAAGAGCATCACGCCACACAAAAAAATGTTGTTGTTAACCAACCTGATATGTATGAAAACAAACTCGAAATATGGGAATGAATAACCCAGGGCACAATGGCATTAGTTATTGTCAAATTACCCAAGGTGGAAAAGTGCTTAGCCTCTAAATACAGTGCCATTCAACCTAATCTCTCTCATCCCCCAATACTTCACAGAAGGAAAGACCCATTTGTTTCAATACTCTTCGCACATTTATCTACATAACCGCTTGCCAGCTTCTCACTCTAAGGCAGTGTTCCTCAAACTATGGGTCAGGATCCACTAGGTGGGTCGTGAGCCAATTTCAGTTGGGTCACATAGAACCTAGGGCAGCCATTATTGAAAATATGGGAAGATGTGACACTGGAAAGGGGGAGGGCTGTGTGGTTGTTTCGCTTGTGTCAAGGCTGTAGATAGACTTTTTTTCTTTCTGATTCACTTTGCTATTTGAAAATGGCTGAGATATCACCCAGCTTATTGCTACATTCTCAGTAAAGCAGCAGGCTCTGGCATCACAATGACAGCACTTCCTGCCACAACATCACTTCCAGTGGGTCCTGGACAGATTGTCATTCTACAAAGTGGGCCCTGGTGCTAAAAAGTTTGAAAACCACTTATTTAAGGCATCTTATGCCCCATAACCATCTCTCCACAATCAGACATCATAAAGTATGTTTGGACCACTCTTGGAGTCAGAGAGGCCAGCACACAAACATGTTCCATCCTCCCTGACTCCGAGAGTGATCCAAATGTGCCTTACAGTGGCCCTGGTGCCGGCCAAACTTTGCTGGCCTAACTGTGCCGGCCTAACTCCAGGTTAGGATTGTGCCCTCAAAGAGAAACAGTCTAGCAGGGCTATGTTGCCTGCTGATGGAGCTTCCTTCATGAATGTAGTGGGAAAGGGGGGAGGCAAATACAGAAGGGAAGGCAGTGCAGCTGGCATGTGGGCTGTTTGTCAGACCAGCTGCAAGAACCCCGGTCTCACCATTTAAAAATCAGAGTCAGCAATGTAAATATTTGGAATGGTTTTGAGACCCAAAGACTCCGTTATTGTCTTTAAGTTCACAGCATGTTCCCATCAGGATTTGGCGGTTGCTGTCTTGCCTCCTGTTCCCCTTATTTACACTGGGTTTTTTTTTCCTTCCAGTGGAGAAAAAAAATGCAAATGGTGCATTTTCAAGGGGAAACAGCAAATTCACTAGAGGTAGGACTCTCCTTACCACAGAAGTTCCCCTTCTTTCAGAAATCACTACGATTTACTTGTTTTTGGTTCCCTATCAGAAAACTCATCAAAAGGATTCTATTTGTTCACTGGCCTCACTGGTTTGGAGGAATTTCCTACCCACTGGGGAACTGGAAGAAAGTGCAGAAGGGAAGTTCAATAATTCAGACTCCTTGAGCTTTATCACTGTGGGGTCATGGCATCTACCACCACATCCTGTAGAGCCTTCTACCCACTGAGCCAAGATCCTGTGTTTGGGATTATAAATGTAGTGACATAGACAGACCGGGTTTGATGTGGGAAAGCCATATTCATCACTTCACTCAACCACAAAGCACCCAAGGTGGATTGCCTCTAATAAAACGGCCTTCCCAGAACTTCTGGTTCTAGTTGTGAGTCAAACTGACCTCCTATACACATGACTTAGAATCAAGTCCCATTGAAATAAATGGTGCTTCTTTCAAAATTGTAGGCCTGTAGTGCAAGTGAAATAAGAATCGTTCAGCTATTTGAACCTCAAAAATGCTCTGAACATTCATGAAGCTGCCTGACATTGAATCAAACTATTGTTCTCACTAACTGACAGCAACTGTCCCGTATCTCCAGCAACTCTCCAGGAGAGGGGACTTTCCCAACCCCATGTGGAGATGCCAGGAATTGATCCTGGGGCCTTTTGCATGCAAAGCACACACCCTATCACTGACTGACAATGAGCAATGGGCTCCTCCCCTCTGGAATATTAACCACAATTTTCAGGCCTTTATCCTGCATCACTACAGAAGATTTGCAATGCTGCAGCTTTCTCCCGACTTAACCATGATGTCATGGCAGCCAGGGACTTTCCATGAGCAAATGCCAATGTAGTCACTATTATAATTAAGAATACTTGTATCCCACATTTCAACCAAAAAGCGCAGTGGACAAACAAACAAATGGTTCTCTCTCCCAAAAGGTCTGATAATCTAGAAAAGAGGCACATAGCCTAAAATAGAGAGATCATATAAGGGGCACTGAAGCCTTCCAGTTGGCTAAAGTTCATCTCCACATCCTGAGGCAAGCAGGGAGGTCCAGTAGCATTGCAGGAGCAACTGGAACATGATAGCTTCTAAGTCTTCACTGCCTCTCTCAGGTTATACATGTACCAGGCCAGAATCAGTCCTTGGGGTCGATCTCAGGGCTAAAAAGTCCCTTAATTACCTAGTAGCTCAATCCTCTGTTCCTGCTTTGAAGGAGACTATAGAGCAGCGGTTCTCAACCTGGGGGTCGGGACCCCTTTGGGGGTCGAACAAGCATTTTGCAGGGGTCGCCGGTGCCTCCCTCCAAAACACACACGGGGGGGGGGGGGAAACGGGTCTGCGGGGGGTGGGGGACGAAGCTTGGCCCAAGACAAAGGAAGACAGTAAAAGGGAGCTGCGGAATTTCTCACCTTGGAAGCCTCACGGGGTGCCATGGGACTACTCGGGAGGAGGCGCGCAGGGGCGTTGCCCGGGGAAGCCTCCCGCCCACGTGCGCTTTCCCGGGAGGGATGCTCATTGGGCGGTGTGGGGCCGACTCGTGAGTCAACGCACGTCCGAGGCCGCCATCCCGCGCGCACTCACGGGCCAGAGCGGGACTCCCTGGGAGCAGCGTGCAGGATGGGTGGCGGCTCTCCAGCCCTGAGAGAGTCTGCAGGGCGCTGCACGGGTGAGCCATCCCGCCCCGACGTCAGGCTTGTGGGTGCTTCGCCTCCCCCCCATCACAATAACCCTGCAAGGTAAGCGAGGCTGAGAGAGGAGGACCGGGTCAAGGGCACCCAGGAAAGCTGCCTGGCTTGAGCAGGGGTTTGCGTGCTGGATCCGGTCTGCGCGCCACGCTCTCATCCTTCTCGAGATGACTTTCCGGGCGGGGGGGTGGCGCGCCTCATGTGGCGTTAAAGGCGCAAGTTCTCGTTGGGCAGGTGCAGCCACACTGAGGGAGGTCTGGCTGGAGAAAGAGGGCCTTTCGCGCAGATGGGAGGCTGCGCGAGCTAATGGAGGCCTTTGGGGAGAGTCAGAGGGCTGCTCGTGTCTGCGCGCGCTAATGTGGATCTGAATCCCAGGCTGCAATCCTATACGCACTTTCATGGGAGTAAGCTGCATTGAACACAATGAGACTTACTTCTGAGTAGACATGCATAGAATTGCGCTGTCAGTGAGTTCGATGCAACTTGCTCCCAATTATGGTTGGGGGTCCCAACAGGCTGTCATAGTAAAAAGTGGGTCCCGGTGGAAAAAAGGTTGAGAACCACTGCTATAGAGGCTGCCAGTGGTGCTTGTAGCTTTTACAACCATCTCTCTCTCTCTCTCACCCACCCACCCACACCAGAAACTTGGTGTTTTCACTTCTTTTTTCCTGCTCAGGTTTAACTGGTCAAAAGGATCCATGTTTATTTCAAGCTGCCTTTATAAACCCATTACATCTGTTGGTAAGATTTGGGGAGGCAAAAACCTGAAGCTTGCTGAAGTGAACATCTGCTTCCACATCTGCCAAAAAAAGCATAAGTCTGTAACTGGCAGTATTCGAACAACTATATGAAAGTTAAAGGGAGTCAAAATTCTAACAAAAAGGCACAATCTGGTACGACTTATTAGGACTGACCCAAATCCCAACAAAATCTTAAATAAGCTTTCAAGAAAATGTAAAGGAGATGTGAGGTAGTCTAACAAAGCTGAAGATTAATCTAAGGTAATGCACTAAATATGAAGTCAATAAACCCCAGTTTGGTAGTGTTGCCTAGTAGTTGGAGAGTATTGAAATCTCACAAAATAAAGTCCCATCTTCACATAATAGAGAACCATTTTCCTCAAGTTTCAAAATCCTTCCACTGAATAGTTAAAATGCAGTATTCCCCAGGATACAAAAAAACCCTGTTTCTTCTCTCTTTTACTTCTGTTGTCTGCCTGACAAAAAGGCCTCTTTATGTTTCAGCTAGTGTTGGGAAGTAATCTCTGGATTTTATATTCTAAGAGTGAGGAACACCCACTATTGCTACATCATCTTCTTTCCAGAGACCCTGGGTGCAAAACTGAAAGCCTATCTACTATCACTAATCTCCTTAATTCCTCCAATAAGTCAGAACTGTTATAAATTGCTTTGCAAAACAGACTTTGCAAGCTATCATATCTTGATGTGACACCTGCACTCCTTTTTTGCTTAGCTTTAACATCCAACCACATGTAGAGTTCTAGAGAACTCAAAAATTTGCTTATAATTTGGTGGATTTTTCATTGGTTCTTAATAAAGGAATTACCATACTGTGCCTTTAAAAAAAAATTCTAATGGATAAAGATGGCTCCTTATCTTTTTTAGTACTTTGGAAAAATTTAACAGAAATCATGAGTGGGTGGCTTTTCTAAACATCAGATATGGTATAGCCCCCAAAGCAAAAGACCTAACAGAGCTGGGGCAATAGTGGCTAAGAGTATGAAATGCGAAGTGTCATGTTGAAATCTCACTTCAGCAATGAAATTAGCCTTTAGCAACTCCCTGGCTCTCAGCATCAGACTCCGTCCAATATGAAATCTGAGCATAATAATGGTGATGACCCACCTTACCCCGTAATGTGGGTTTAAGGCCCACCTTAAACCATAAAGATAATGTTTATAATCTGCTAATACTATGTGAAGCCAAGGGCCAAACTATATGTATATAATGTAGTTTGGAGTATAACACTTAACTTCTCTTTGGTGAATATAGCAGCTACAGGAGTGAGTGAGGGGAAATCTAGGTCAACACTGCTGTGGAACACTTTAATTCTCTGCCCTGCCACAATCCTGAACTTGCTCAGGTCGCATCTAGGATAAAAGTTCCCATTGGCACCAAGGTCTCACTGGAAAAGGGTAAAATCTCTTTCCTCCACATACAATTCCTCTCTGTAACTCCTGGATCCCCAGATTTGCTATCTACTAATGGAAAGTTAAACAACTTCCAATGATGTGTTCAATGTAATTATTCTCTATTAAAATGCTTTGGCATTTCTGGGTTGACTACATACAGGTGTTATCAGAAGCATGCAGATAAAATGATATCAGACACTTCTGAAGGAACTACTCTGATTTGTTCCTACGTACAGTCATGGAAATAATAAATATATGTTCTGCAAGCCATATGCACCACCCAACCATCACAAAGAACATGGACTGTCCCAAGATCTCTTTAGATTCCAAAGCTTTCCCTCTGTTACTGCCTAACACTGCTGTACCCTCAACAAAGCCAAGGCTACAACCGGGGCCTCAATAAAGGAAAGTGGACCCAAAAGCAAAGAGCTCCAAGCAGAAAGTCATGTACTCTTTGATCACAATTCATTCAAAGCTTAAAAAAAAAATTGGTATAGCACCTCCCCATTTTAAGCAACAGCTAGCTACATGAATAAATACTCCAAACATTCATTCTGGCTTTGAATCCAGGAAATCAGAACTCCACTGAAAACAACAACTTACTAACCAGGAAAAACCCACCCGAGTCGTGACACTTCAGGTGGGTGGAAACATCTGTTGCCTCTGTAAAAAATGCTGACGAGAACTGCTAGTGCTCGTAGCCCCGGTCAGTAGAGCAAAAGTCATGGATTGTCACATGTTCAAAGGTAGCATTTGTGAGTATGCTTAATGGAGGCAGAAGAAAAAGAGAGAGAAACATATATACCCCAGTATTCTTCCAGTGTGTTTCATGAGCCAGGGTACAGAAGGTCACAAGTGCAAACACTCCACTTCCTTGCTTCTTTCCGCCAAGCTCCTATCCTCAATGAGCAAGTATGTGCAGTTGCTTCCTCTGACTAATAAATGCATGGAATACTATGAAGGGAGCTAAAACTCACCTCTCTAACGTGAGATGGACAAAGGCACACCACTGATAGATGGCACAGCTGGACTGAGAAATGGTGTTGCTGCAGAATGTGATCTGTAAACAAACTGCTTACTCATCTGAACAGGAGGAGCTTTCCAAAGGAAAAAAGCTAATCACCAAGCAAATAATAATAGGTCCACTCTGAAGTACCCAAGGGACTGCCATTTTCCCCAGGGAGCCTGTGAAGATCTCCGCTTTACACCTGTTTGCATAAGCATTTATAGGCATGTCATGCTTGTCCTACCCCATTCTGACAGCATGTTCTGCAAAATGTCAATTATAAATAAAGCCGACTGCCACTAAATTCTAGTATCAGTCCTCTCATCCTATCCCCTCCTCCTACCCACACTCTTGCTTCCTCTTATATTCTATCTGACCTAGTACAGGCACCAGTGCACTAAAGAAGAAAGGGACAGAAAACAACTTGTATAGCTTCTCACTGGCCTTGGAAACCTTACCTAGCTCTGCTGAGCAGTTATCACCCATTTTCCAGGGCCAACTCCCTTCCCTTCCTTTGACATGCCTTTCCAGTGGTTTCATTTTACAAGAGGTTTATTGGCTTGAGGAATGGGGGGGAGAGATGCTTTTCATTTTACACCATCCTTCTGTTTCAGAATCACTGGTGTGTTGGGGAAGGAGAAAAAGCAGAAAATGCATAGTATAGCCCTTTAAGGCTTTTTGAGGGTTATCTAAAAACTGGCATCTTAGCTCTCGACATTCTGTTTCCCAAACCCTGGAAGCAGGTCAACAAATCCAGTGTGAGAAAGGACTCGTTCTGCACATATCCAACCTCTTAAGGTATGATAGATTCTACAACCTCCCCTATTGACTCAAAAGCTTGGGAGGGAGGCTTCAGTCTAGCACCAATATTTATTTTATTTATTTATTTATTTATTTATTTGATTTGTATCCCGCCTTTCCGCCACAAGGCCCTCAAGGCGGCATTTACAAGGTTAAAAACACAGTAAAAAACAATTAAAAACAGTATTAAAAGACAATAAAAACAATATTAAAAATACAACATACAACAAATTAATCCCTAGGATCATAAAATATATAAAAAGAATGCAAAAAAGCCAGCCAGCCAGCCTGTCAGCAACTAAAAGCCTGCTGAAATAAATAGCCAAGTCTAGCTTGGCTAGACTGTTTTTCATGCGATGGGCAGCTTAGAAGGCTCCAATGTCTTACTCAATTTGCTTCTTAGAGAGCAACCCAGCATGCTCTATCGGCCAACCCAAGTCCCTTGTGCCGGCCTGAGCGTGTTGCAAATATGCTGTAAGGCACGTCTGCAACAACTCTGGAGGAGGCCGAGCCAGTGCAGAGGTGTGTGCTGGTTCAGCGAGGCCCGATCCAGGCCCTGCACTGCCCGGACATGGTAAGGAAGCCCAGTTGATGCTGGCCAGTATAGAGGGTTGGACAGAGTGGCACAAAGGCAGATTGGGGTGGAGGGAGGGCAGGCCAGCGGGCAGACTGGCCCAGGGAGGAGGGTGGGACTGGCCTGGGCAACCTAGGTCAGATCCAACCCCCCAGCCCCAGCCCACTCAGATTTGCATCAGCGAGTTCACTGGCGCAAATCCAATTAGCCCTATTGTGGAGGCTGCCGTGCAACACATGTAAGGGGAATTAATTCTCCTTTCTCTGAGTTGTGCTGCAGGCAGCCCCAACCCTGGACTGGTTATGGGGCAGGCCACCTGGACTGCCTGTTCCAGCACAAGTTAGGATTGGGCTGCCAGTGTTTCAGAAAACTAGTCTAGTATTTTAGTAGTTAGTCGGGGGTCAGGGTTTGAGTTTCTGATTCTTTAACAAATAAGCTTCGGGCAGTACCAAGGCTTAAGTGCATTTGGTTTACACCATACATAGTTTTTGAGAACAGCTGCTCATACCAGACCAAATTAGTACAGCAACAGTCATTTGTCAAAGATGTGTAATGACTAATAGCTGCTTCATATACAGAGATATCCTACATAAATATAATTTCAGGGTAGAATATCTGGGCATGTTCAGTAATGCGTGAGGAGCACACATGTGAACATTTCACACTGGGAAACCTCAGCCAACTGCACCTTCATGTATGAGAAAAAGACATACAAGGAGTAATCACATGCCTGTGTACATAATGTGATCAACTTGCAGGGTTCCGGCACAGACAGGATATCCAGAAGTCACTGTGTACATCACAACCTTGAGAATGCTATTTACACAATCAAGTTCCTATAGGAAACACAATGAGGTCCAATTCCAGCTTTATGTTCTGTGGGCCTTGACCTCTCAGCCCTTCATAGGGTAATTTTGGCATCATAGGAAATACATGTCACCAAGTACACCCTCTGCCTCAGGCAAAACCACTTTCCCAAATTAATTCCCACATTGATCACAAGCAGGAGCAAGAGAAGAAGGCCCAAGTGAGTAAATCTGACAAGAATCCAACCAGTTCCAAATGGCACTGATGAATGGATCTGAAAAGCTGGCGATTCCTTTCTTTTCTGTGCTGATAGCCAGAACACATCCAACATCCATGTTAAAAGCAGCCATTCAAACATTAGTGCGCCTCCATGAGTATTAGAGGCATTCATTCGAATGGCCCAGTTGATCCATGATGATCTCTTCCTATGAATAGACATGGTTTTCAAATAAAGCCTCCTCAATCAACCACTACATTTGCTTTGGCAAAGCACAGACCCTGGGTTTCCTTCTGGCATGTGGTTTTTCCTGACTCCCATAGTAGAAAACTGTGTGCTAGTATAGCACACTGTATAAAAGGCAGAATCAGAAAGTTCCTTGTTCAAATTCTACTTCTTCCATAAACTTGTGAGGTGGACCTAGGCAAGCCACTCCCATTCAGCCTCAACTGCCCCATCTGCAATATGGGGATAGTAATGATACCCCTTTACCCGAAAGGACTGTTGTAAGGTGTACAATAAAATAGTATTTGTGATGCTCTTTGAATACCCAGAAGCACTAAACAAATACTATTATAGAGTATTTCTATTAAAAATACAATAGTTACATGTGAACATCCATAAAGTAGGTCTGATGTCATCATGCAGATGAAACACCCCACAAAAAGATCAGCTTAGTTGTTCTTTCCAATGTCTCCCCACATCTAAGAACAACACTGATCAATGAATCCTGTGCATAAAGACTGTTCTGTACCTGTGACATCTGGAAAAAAGAGAGAACTTACTTAGTAGGATCTCTTTCGACCCAATCGTATGGGCCTTGTATAACAGCAGATCTTCTCATTTACTGTTGTAAAAGGCCCAGCTATGGTGCAAATGCCACACGCCATTGTGCACAATGGAGCCACTGGCAGAAACAGGCAGCAGCTACCTGGATGTGCCCATACCATAAAGACAGAGCAGGTAGGTTGACGGCATGAGTGGATCACAGGCGGTTCAGAGCAGGGGCAAGGTGAAAGCCAGGGCAGATCCTAGTGACTTGTGTGGGATGCTTTCCCCTCTTTCGCTGCCTGACACACCCCTTCCTCTCCTCAAGCTGGCTACATAGCTGGCATGGGTCTGAGAACCATTGCTGGCCAGGAAGCCTACTGAGAGGTAAGCAAAACGGTTTTGACTTACCTTTCACTGGCCTTCTCACTGCTGCCCCCATAGCTTGGCTGCATGCTATGGAGTAGTGGGGGATAGGATTGGGCTGTTAGCCTCCTCTGTGCTAGAACGTACAGAAGAAAACAGAAGCAAGATCCTAGTAAGTATTCATTAATACTTGCTAGGCCTTAACAATATGTACCTTAATATCCGGGTATATAAGAAATGGTAATACAGAAAAAAAAAAGCATAGATGTACTTATCCAGATGAAAGTGACTTTTCCTGGTTCCCTTTATAAAAAAAAATAAGAAAACAGAACAATAATGCCAACAAGAGAAAAGAAAAAAAGGGAAAACATTCAAAGGGTGTACATGAAATATAGATTACAAAACCTATCAAGAAACAATCTACAGGAAAACGTACCAATAAACAGTCTATGCACAGATCTCTAAAAAAGGCTTCCGTATCTAAAAATATGTCCATACATACTTGAAAGTGACATGTTTAGAAAGACATGAGCTGCTCTCACTTCTTTACTCAAATGGCACCTTGCACAGTTAATTCAAGGCCTTCTGTCTAGTCAACAATGTAGCATCTACATCAGCATTCAGTTCGCTATTATTAGTGCGTGGATGGTGGTAAGAGGCTGCAGGGTCTCAGCAGCAGCTGTTTCCCTCGAACAAGCAGGCAAGAAGAAAGCACATGCCAAGTGGTAAAGATCCATGCCTGGCCATGTGTCTTGGAAGAAGATTCCAATTTGCTTGCTGAGCCAGTGCACATTTCAAGGAAGGGTGTGGGAAGCATGAGGCAGTCTCTCCTTTTGTTCTAGTTCAGAGGCAACATGCAAATGGTCTGGCATCCTTACCACCAATTCCAGGGGTCACTTAGTCATATTTAAGCTAAGACAAAAGTTCTGAAAAACACTGGCAAGCCAGATTGTGATGGAGTAGCTTGGGGGGGGGAAACAAGACTAATGACTTATTAAGAGTTCACAGCTTTACTCCTGCACATACATATACGTGCAAATCCATTGTGCTAAACACCTCCATGGCATGCCTGACTTCTACTCCTGCAGGACACGTTGCTCCTCTTTCTAAACAATTCCAGTCCCTGGAAATTAGAGGTTTACCGCCACGCTCTCATGATATATTGTGCTTTTACACAGACTACAGTTAGTTGGAAAGACAGAAAGCCACTGCTGGCATCAGGCTTGTTATTATCAGGAACCCATGCATGCCCGCACTCTGGCAGCAGGGCCACTGGCTCCCAGAGCCACCTGAAATTGCTACTTGACACATACAGCAGCAACTCCTCCTCGGCACCATTGCCAGTTCCCTTTCTCCCTCACTCCTGTCCCAATGTGGCAGCAGCAAAGAGGAGAAGGAGCAGCAGCCACTGGGGTCTCTCCATCTCTCTGGATACAATGGGATGGTGGTGGCTTCTGTTGTTCCTCCTCCTTGCTGCAGCCACCACCATAATCCCAGCGTGTCCAGTGGGTGAGAGAGTACAGATCAGTGGGCAAGTGAACTGTGGCAATGGCTACTGCTGCTTTTTTTCCCCCCTTGCTACCACCAGATCCATGCCAAAGAAGAGAAAGGCTGGCAGTGAGAGGGGGGCAGCAGCAATATCAGCACAGAAGCTGTGTGCGCTAATTTAGCACATTCTATGCTTACAAGCTATTTGTGTCCCAAGCTAAGCCATCATCTTCCTGCATGGCAAACAGGGATGAAAATGGTGCCAAACTGGGTCAGAATGTTGTAGGGGAGCCATACCACAAGTTATTTTTAGGTGGTACTAAAGAACAGAACCAGGAGAGCAAGAAACTCCCACAGAGACATCCCTTGGACTCCTGTGTTGTTTACAGGATCAGTGTTCTTCAACCTGTGGGTCGGGACCCCAATGAGGTTGGGAATAATGGTACTGCCTTATCAAAACTGAATTCTTTATAGAATCCTGAACAGGCTCTTCTTGCTGTCTTGCCCCGCCCCCCCGGCTCCTGAGGCTGGCTACCTTACAGGGTTGTTGTGCAGAAGCTGTAGAGGGAAACAGAGAGGGTGGGGCAGGGGTTGGGCAGATCAGGTACTGGGAGGGGGACAGGATTGGCAGTGGGTTCCCAGTCTCTTTATTTATGGGGGTCGTGGCACAAAACAGGTTGAAGGCCTGTTCAACCAGGTGAAAGAAGTTGCTTAGGCTGCTACTTCACAGGCTTGCTGTAAAGATAGAAGGGGAAATGGGGCTGGCAGGGGTGGTAGCGATGGGGGCAGATCAGGTCCAGGGAGAGCGGTGGAATTAGCAGTAGGGAGGGCAGTCTCATACATTCCAGTTATCTTTTTTATTTGTTTGTGTCATGGCGTAAAAATGGTTGAAGACCACTTGTCTAGCTAACCAAGAAATGCTAGTATAGTGGTTTTATTACCCCTAGCTTATCACCTCACATGTTCCCATATATTAGTGGTCATTATTTTTCAATGAGAATGGAAGTTTAATCCTCAAACATGATGAAGGAAAGAAATACCTTTATACCAGGGGGTGGCCGTGCCTATGCAGTTAGATAGGGAAGAAGTGAAGCTACGGGGCGGGCTTAGCGGTGACGTAATTATACTCAAAACAATGCTGATTCCAAGCATTTCAGATTGGTTTTCGCGTGATCTTTAGGACTTAATAGTTTACTCCTGAAGTAAAAACTTACGAAAATAACAACATGTGATCGTGGAGAAACATCATTGGTAACCATATTATGAGTTAATATGCAATTCCAAGGTTTAATTCCGCGTAATTATATTACTGAACATACCGGACGAAATGCTGCTTGCTGTCTATTTAAACTCGGATTGCACTGTTTTGACAGACTTATTTTTTGAAATCTACACAAGCAGGAATAAAGTGTGAACGGGAAGGAAAGAAAAAAAGGGGAGGGTGGGCAAAAATCAGATAAATATGTAGGGAAATTACATTAAAATCTCTCAATGTATAACACAAGTAGTTGTCAATACGAGAGTAATTCTTTTTATTTTTACTTCTAGGCTATTAAGAGTATTTTTTTAAACTTCTACACTCACCCCCCCCCCATAAAACAAATTCTGTTAATGTTCAGAATTTCAAAAATATTACATATTATTATTGTTATTTTATTTCTTCATATCTACTTCAGTTTGTGAAGGGCTGCATACTTTATGAAGTAATATTTTATTTTTATTTTATTTCTTCATATCTACTTCAGTTTGTGAAGGGCTGCATACTTTATGAAGTAATATTTTTCTGTAGCAACAAATCACAATGATTTTAATTACCTGTGCAAAGTAATCCCATTTTTCATCCAGCGATTCGCACACCCGTATGCAGAACACGCAGGCATGCTTAAAGACGTTGAGATTAACTTTTACACACGGGCAGGGAGATTTTGATTCGTGACTCCGCGGCGGCAATCCTCCTTCACGGCGATGATCTGAGTTTATACCCATGGCTTCAAGTATGTGATGTCATGGCTTCTCCATGTAAATTATACCTCCATGCTTTATACTCAGTAGCATCCCTAGAGGGAGGGTGGGGTACTACGTTTTGCAAGGCGCCTTACCTTGCCTTGTAAACCATTGCTCTCCCTCACAGTTGATGGTGAAAAACAACGCCACAAGGACTATCTAAGACTGTGAAGGAGAGGAGCCGTTTATATGGCAAGGTAAGGCACCTTGCAAAAACTAGCACCCAGCCCTCCCTAGGGATGCTACTATTTATATTCTAAACATAACCACATTGTTCAGGAACTAAGTCAAGGTGTCCAATACCTTTTATTTATCTATTATTTATGTTGAAGAATTCATATCCCGCCTTTCTCATGCCAAAGCAAATGCCCAAGGCGACTTACAGGGGCAGACTAGTCTAAACCACCATTTTTTCATTTGGGTTTTTACAAATATACAATATTCTGTGTTTCACCGAATCCTCAGTCCCAGATGTAGCCTTCATGGTGTGGTTCTCTCTTCTGGCTATGTACCTTGTTGGAAACTAGCTATTGTATGAATAAAGTAGTGACATACCCATCAGATACATGCAAAGGCCAGGCTGGCCCACCCATGATGCCAGCAGAAGTGGTCACCTTAGGCAACAGTTGGGGGACCCCCACCCTCATCCACCCACTGGCCTCCATTGCTCCTCCTCCTCCCCACTCCCTGAACTGAAAATGGATTATGATTGGGGAATGGGAGATAAAAATGGGGAAATCGAGCAGAAAAGGAGAGAACTGATGGTGCTTTGACTCACCGCTCTCCTTTCCACCACACTTGCTCTTCCACACTACCCCCCCTCTTCCTATTCCAAATCTAGGGAGTGGGAAAGCAGAAGCTGGCACATCACCAAGTAAGGGGAAGCAGCATATGGCACCCCACCTCTGGAAGCAGGAGGTCTTTGGCCAGTCCTATGTAAAGGAAGGGCCAATGGATTTGATGCATTCTGGCTCTATTCCTGTTACTGGAGACGCACTCTCAAGGTTAGTGGTTGGGTTAAGCTCCTACTGCTACATTTTTTCCCCAAGGGCAACTACTGTATTTATTTTTCCTAATATCAGTAAACTGTGATTGCTCACTTACATGTTAAGCAGTACAGGAAGGCAGCAGTTGACACCACTGAGGCAAGAACTAATGTTCCCTGCTCTTGTTTATGGTTTTCCGTGAGCCACAGACACCGCTCTTTCCATGCAGTTCCAGACTGCATTCAGTCTGCAGTAATCCATTGAACTCTTTGAAAATCTTCAATCATTTCATCAACTCCTACTTACATGGCCCACCTGCATATTCCCTATTCTGGGTTCAGGATCATGCTGAAATGCCAGAGGCTGAAAATGTACATTATATAGGTGGAATGTCCCCAATTTTTTTCCAATTCAAAAATCAGCCAAAGAGAAAGAGAGGAGTCAAGAGGTTGGGATTCACTGCCCTTTGCCCTTTGCATTCCAACTTTGCTTCCCATTTGTCACTGCCTCATCCAAACCTGGCTTGTTTTTGCACTTTGGAAAAAAAACAAACACCTGGCCATTTCGGTAGACACCAGGATGCAATCAGGACACCATTTGCAACCTGGATTTACAAAGACCTGCTCTAAGGTCCCTTCTAGCTCAATGATCAATCACAGCCTAACCCACCTTACAGCGTTGTTGTAAAGGTAAGTGGTGGGAATCCCATGAACACCACTCTCAGCTACTTGGAAGGAGGGGAGAATACAAATGTAATACATGAACTAGGCAAAACTGAGAGCAAGACGAGTATTGGGAGGATTAAAGGGTAAACAGACTGCACAAAGAAGAGAGGCAGGCCGGTAGGATCTCAAGCAGACGCCAACATCTGATGAATCCTCTTCTACACTACAGCCTCAGAAAACAGAAAGCACGTTTTAAAAAACAATCTCAAACATTTTTTCAGAGACATCATAATTTTAGGCCTGTTTTAATACAGGTCACTCCTATGTGCTTAACAATTCAGAATTATGGAATATGTGCAACGTGTCCCCAGATGTAGGAAGCATTCATCATGTTCATATAAATTGACGTCATGTAATTGTATTAACTGCATTTCACTGGAGTATGCAAATGAATATTAGCCCTCCAGGTCCTAGTACTGACCCAGTGTGACCTTGGAGGCTAAAATATTCTCTGCTCCTTTGGTGGCTTAGTTAGGCAAGCATATTAAGCATTATTGCAATTCAGCATTAGTATTAGTACTCAACATTGCAGAAAGCAAGGGCTTTTAACAGCAAATATCCAAGTATGCAATTTTCTGTAACGCAACACCTTCAAAAAAAAAAAGGGGGGAGGACTGGCACTGAAGACGAATCTCTAAGCTCCTGATCTGGAGGATGATCTAAAGGAGCGCATAGCTCTGTAATCCAGAACCACCAGTTCTAGTACACCCTGGACATAAGAATCTCTCTGTAAACCATAATGGCAAACATAAAGATGGCAAACATAAGGCCAATGGGCCAGGTAGCTCTTTATCCAGCCTACATGATAACCAGGCTCTCCCAGTGCTGCCAAGCTCTGGGAGGGAGAGATGGAAGGAGATCTCAGAAGGCAATAAACACTATGGGGAAGATACAGAGAGAGAGAGAGAGAGAGAGAGAGAGAGAGAGAGAGAGAGAGA
>JAJKFI010000048.1:7730810-7756324 GCA_029204185.1 Lerista edwardsae
AGAGAGAGAGAGAGAGAGAGAGAGAGAGAGAGAGAGAGAGAGAGATGCTGTCAATGTACTAATCATTGTACAGGACACCCTTTCAGCAGCACCACTTCTGCCAAGGCATCAGTTTACAGATGCTGGGCTGTGAATTTTTGCCTTGGCAGAAGTGGTGCTGCTGAAAGGGTGGCCTGTGTGATCATAGGGCTTGTCCCCTATCTTGAAAATATGATTTGCATGGTTTCTCTCATTTGCAGCTAATGAGCTGATTTCTCTTCTCTCAATTGCACCTAATTTGCAGCTATGTGACCACAAAGTGCTTTTATCTGACCATCATCTGCTTAAGGACATCTGCTCACTTCCTGTTTAATGATCTTACTTCTGGGCCCCAGCAGGCACCAAGAATGCTATTTGGTCCACTGTATGAAAGTTTGACACTGCTGACCTAAGCAAAAGCTGATCTGGGGGAAATAATTGTGGTATTCTGATGGGGAAGTAGATCTGTGCAGTGATCATTCAGAAAATAACAACCGAAGGAAACAAGACTGTGGTAGCAGTTGGCAATATTTTATTAAGGGGTTTATTGATGGCATTTGTCTTCAGAGATGTTGTAATATTTCATGAACAGGGTCTGACAGTATTAATAGGTGTCAGGGATCGTGCAAGAAAGCCCTTCTGACCTAATCCCATGAATGTTCCCATGGCACGGCCTGGTCAAATGTAGCAGCAATCTTGCCGAAGCCAAGAAAGCCTGGATCTAGTCATGGATGTGAGATTACCCTTTATAGTGTTTTGAGTTCCATCATGGAAGAAAAGTGAGATATACATGTAATAAACAATTATGATGGGAGTTAAGTGCCACCGGATGCAGAGTGTGTTATTCCTGGGTAAAAGTGCACAAGACAGCATCCTGTCACCTTGCCCCAGCACCCATACCTGGCAGACCCGTGATCTAGCAATAAGACTTTCATGCCCACATACTGAAAAAGAATCAATTGACTGGGACAGCTCTGATTTTAGGGGTTCCAAAATCAAGAGTGTCTTCATATGATTATCACACAAGAAGAACGCTGCCAAAAATGAAGAGCTGAATTACCTAAAACAAGAATTTGTCCATTTTTATTTTTATTTTTGGGCGGGGCTAGGATAGTCCAACCAAGAAGAAATCTTTCACAAAAGGACATCTGGTATATGCGGCAGTTGCCGGAGCCTCTGTGCACGTCAAACTCGGTGAAAGGTCTCCATTCTACACCACTTGCAGGCACTGAGTTTCATATTTCCCCAAAGCCTCGAACAGAAGTCTGGCATGATGTGGTGTTGGCTTTGTAATCTAGAGCTTTGGTTTATTTGGTGCTACTCCCGGGCAATCCGAGATCTGGCAGAGGCAGGCCTGGGGAGCACTGGCATAGGCAGATGCTGAGCTAATGGGGAGGGGAACTTCTCAGAAGGCCTGCCAAGTCCTCAGATCTCAGGGGGGCAATTCTCATTCTCTTGTACAAGTGCTGGCAAGGCAGAGTCTAAATGATCTAAGAACTGGAAAGGGGGCTGCAGTATCATGCTTTGCTTATTCAAGGCAATGGAGCAGTTGGCAGTAACATCTTGGGATAAGGTTCTCCTCTTTGTCCTGTATGCCAGCCCCCTACATGTAAGACTGATTTCTCAACATAACCACAACAGTCTCAGAAAACAAGACAAAACAATTGAGACAATCTCTTTAATTAGCTTAACTTCTGTTGGTGCAAGAGTCTTAAACTTTGAGCTACACAGAGCACCTTATCAAAGGGGGGGGGGAGCCACTATTTTGACAGTTAAGGCAAAACCTGGCATGAAGGGCATTTTTTTCCTCTGATCCAAAAATGAAAATCACGTGGAAGCAAAAGCCATCCACCAAGATGCATAAGAGAGAATTCTGTAAGATTCCTGACTTTACTTGCAAAATCTGACATTGCTAATCATGACCATCTTGGATTGCGAGAAGCAGGGATGCAGTCTTGAAGCCCCAGAGGCCCACTGCAGCATGCTCTGCCTGCTCTGCCAGAGTGCATCTTCCAACCACAGAAGAAGTCAAACTACAATGTATGCAGAGTGAACAATTCCTTCTAGTCCAGAGGAAACGCCTCCCCTTGTGGGAGGGAGCCAATGGTTCTCAAACTGTGCGCCACAGTGCCTAAGGATACCAATATAAACTCAAAGGAGCATCACAGGGAGTCAGTGGCAGGAGAGTCAGAAGAAGAGGCCACATATTCTGACCCTCCTGCCATCTTGGATTGTGCAAAGTCTCATGAGAGATCTCTACTCACACAATCCAAGACAGCAGCACCCAGGAGAGCCAGGAAGAAGAGGCCACCACGAAGAAAGGGCAATGGGATCCAGGTGCATTTGTGAACTGCTGCCTTTAACAACCCCCCTGAGGCTCATAGCAATGTGTCATTTTCAATGTATCATTTTTAAATTAAGAATTATTTCAGAACCTAAGGGCCTGATCCTATCAGGAATAACATGGGTAGTACATTCATAGCGCCCGGATCACTGTTGCACAAGGCACCGTAAAGCGCCTCCAACGCCGGCGGTAAGCCTTTACTGCTGGTGCTGGGGGAGCACCATGGCAACGCTGGCTGCAGATGCCCCAGAGGGAGCACCAGTCACTGGTGAGCCATGAATTTGCCACTCACCAGTGATGCAGCCATTTTGGGTGGAGCAGGAGGGTGTTCCAGGCGGGGAGGGTGGGGGGGGGCAGGGCCAGGATGGGTGGTGACTCTGTCTGCTGGTTCCCAACCTCTGAGTAAGGCCGCATGAAGCTAAATAGCCAGCACCTAAGTGCCACTCTAATGGCAGAAAGTGAGGAAGATCTAAAGAACCTTCTGATGAGGGTGAAAGAGGAAAGTGCAAAAATTGGCTTGAAGCTCAACATTAAAAAAACTAAGATGGCAACTCCCATCACTTCTTGGCAAAAAGAAGGGAAAGAAATGGAAGCAGTGACAGAGTTTACTTTCCTGGGCTCCAGGATCACCGCAGATGGTGATTGCAGCCATGAAATTAAAAGACGTTTGCTTCTTGGGAGGAAAGCTATGGCGAACCTAGACAACTTAATAAAAAGCCGAGACATCACCCTGCCAACAAAGGTTCGCATAGTCAAAGCGATGGTTTTCCCAGTAGCAATGTATGGCTGTGAGAGCTGGACCATAAGAAAGGCAGAGTGCCGAAGAATAGATGCTTTTGAATTATGGTGTTGGAGAAGACTCTTGAGAGTGCCCTGGACTGCAAGGAGATCCAATCGGTCCATCCTACAGGAAGTCAAGACTGATTGCTCCCTGGAAGGACAAATCCTGAAGCTGAAGCTCCAATACTTTGGCCACCTCATGAGAAGGGAGGATTCTTTAGAAAAGACCCTCATGCTGGGAAAGATTGAAGGCAAAAGGAGAAGGGGGCGGCAGAGGATGAGATGGTTAGACAGTGTCACCGAAGTGATGAACATGAAATTGGACGAACTCCGGAAGCTAGTGGAGGACAGGGAGGCCTGGCGTGCTGTGGTCCATGGGGTCGCAAAGAGTCGGACACGACTTAGCAACAAGTGAATAGACCCATCACCCACCATGTGCCCTTACAAATGTCCTCTTCCCCTGCAGAGGCTCCCATGGCAACTGCTTGGCTGCCACAGGAAGCAGCAGTAGCTGCCTGGCTACTGCTGTGCTCCCGGACAGTCAGGCAATATAGGATTGGGCTCTAAGTGCAGTTCAAGAGACGACTATAATTCCAGAATCAGATGTGCTACTTTGAGTTTCAGAGCATCAGTCTCAGGAGGCCAGCCACACACACAACAGAAGCAAATAACAGAAAGAGCAGTGGAACTGGGTGAGTGTGGCCTGTTTAGCCATTCACTTGCATTTTATTATAAGATCCCTTCCCACCCGTGCATCACTCGTCACTCATGGACAATACATGGGCCTAAGCATTACAAATGTTAACAGTGTTCAATCCAAGCTTTTAACTGAACCAGCACTAACATAAACTTCCCTCCCACAGAAAACAGCAGCTGTGGGGAATATTGTAATTAGCACTGCAACATGGGGGAAGACAGATAAACTTCCTACCCTCACGCTATGTTCCTAATTAGGCCACTCTACAAGGACTATTTTTTTAAAAAAAAGGTTGGAAGCACATTGACACTTCTAGTTCCATGTGTAGTTTGACCCTCAGGGATGTATTGTAAAGGAAGGACTTACAAGATGCAGGGATAATTTGTATTTATCCATTCAGTTTTAGTTTTCCATTCAGTTCTGTGTATCTACCTGAAGAAGGAAGAACAGAATTCTTCCTTTAGTGCATTGGTTCCCAACCTGAGAGTTGGAACCAATTTTCAGGGGGTTGCAAAGAGCTTGGGACAGCCATCTTTAAAAGCTGGGCACCACCATCGTGGAAGCTTCATTTTGGCTAGGGAAGAGGCTTCCCCATTCGACTGCCACTTCCTCAATGCTTGTAGTTTTGAGGGAAACTAGCCATGCTGTGGGCTCGTCTTGGTGAGTGCATATGCACGTGATGAAGGCTCTGCCAGGTCTCTTTCTACCTGTGCATGACTAGGCGAGTCTCGGCACATGAAGAGGAACGTAAATACTCAGAAGACTATCTAAAATTTGGCTTTACCACCTTGATCAGCAATATTATAGAGAAGCCATGATGCGTTCTATGCAATGTTGTTCTCCGTGCTGAATCAATCACTGAACGCAAACATCACTTAGACACAAGCATTCAGAACATTCTAAAATGGATGTGGAGTTCTTTTGACTTTCAAAAAGTGTGATTTATTAAAAACAATCACTTCCTGCTTAATAACATCATTTCTGGCCCTAGATCTTAGGGAGTCCCAACAGATTATCATACCTAAAATGAGGGTCCTGGTGCAAAAAAGATTGGGAACCAGTGCTTTAGTGGATTGCAAGTCTGTTTATTTTAAAAAAACTGAAATACAAATTATTCAGATATGGTAGACTGTGCCAGAAGATACAGAAACAACATCCACTATTTCCAATACTGGGCTTAATAATAATAAAAAATATTTGTACACTGCTTTTCAATCAAAAAATGTTCACAAAGGGGTTGACAGACAAAATTCAAATGACTCCTTCCAAAAGGGCTCTCAATCTAAAAAAAATAATCATTGATTTCCTATTGCACAGTGTTTTGGGGACATCCATTTCTTTAGATTTTAGTTTCACAGACATCTTGGTTTTTCAGAGAAAACCATAATTTTACCACTTCCTGCAATTCTCACACTTTGTTTTATAATTGTAAAACTTAGCTTTTCTGAGGAGGCATGCCTGGATTCTTACAGCCTATTTCGCCCTTGCTCTATTTTTGCCAAAAACAGTTCCTATCCCTTCCCAATGAGCACATCAATGGCAAGGGCATTAAGGGCTACTTCACAGGGAACGTCACATGTGCATGAATCATCAGTCAAGCTGCTCACTACATGTGCAATACAATAAATACACCTATACACTCATCAGACCTCGCAAGAGAAAAAACAGGCTAATAGTTTTCTGCACAAAGATGACCCTTCAGTAGATTTGTGCTATCTGAAATACATATTGTTCCACATTCCATTTTGTCATTTAAATTCCTATAGCCTGCTTCTCTAAGCCCATTTGGTATTTGCAGATTTTTGCCTTGTATGAAACTCAAGCATTTTTGTTTCCACTTTTTCACTTAAATTCCTTCCAACAGTGTTTTTTTTCTTCACATTTACTTTTACCCAGCTTTCCGCCAAACTGATCTCAAAGCGCAATTCTAACCTGCAATTAGGCCAGCACAGTTAGACCACCAAAGTTTGGCTGGCACAAGGGCCACCATAAAGCAGGTTTGGACCACTCTCTGAGTCAGGGGGGATTGCACACATCTGTGTGCTGGCCTCTCTGCCTCCGAGAGTGGTCCAGACATATGTTACGGTGACCCTTGTGCCAGCTGAACTTTGTTGGTGTAATTGTGCCGGGCCTAACTCCAGGTTAGGGTTGCACTCTCACCCCATCTGTCTTTCTTTTACCTTCAAAAATATTCTGAGTTTGCAAGATTGCATTATGGGTGTTTAAGGCAGGCTTGCCTTGGCTTAAACTGCAGCAGTTTATTAGAAACTGAGCTTCGATCCCAGGACTCAACCAATATCCACCCTTCTGTTGTTCTATGTTCTCTGGTACATTGGAGGCTTTTTATCAGGGTGGTCCTGCTCTTGTTTTATCTGAAGCTATTTGTTTGAATTTGAGATCTGCTTTCTATTCCACTGATCCACAATCTCATCACAAAATGTTCCTTCTTTTCAGAGTGCAATCCTAACCTGCACAGTTAGGCCAGCAAAATTTGGCCAGCATGAAGGACACTGTAAAGTATGTTTGGACCACTCTTGGAGTCAGACGTCTGCCATCCCCCTGACTCCGAGAGTGATCCAAATGTACTTTACAGTGGCCCTGGTGCCGGCCAAACTTTGCGGGCCTAATTGTGCCAGCCTAACTCCAGGTTAGGATTGTGCCCTCAGGGACATTGAAGGCTTGTGTACTTCACTGTTTGTTCCTCCCGCATAGCAGTTAATTTGAAAATCAATGCCTCCTCCCAATCTCATACCCCAATATATTAGTTCTGTCTTACATACTACTATACCTATAGTTTTCTATCTCTATTTACTATTAGTTTATAGCTTTGGGCTGCATCAGCATGCCCTTCTCAATGTCCTCTAAGGACAGATCACTTTGGTGCCCTCTGAAATTTAGTGCACACATTTCCTTGGGTTGGACTTTGAAATCTTGCAAATGTAATGTGGATAGTCTCAATTGATAATGGGAAGGAGAAGTGGAAGTAGTTCCCCCATTAAAGCTAACAGAAACAAAAACAATTGAATCAGGGATTTTAAAAATGGGTGAATTTTGTGACAACACAAATGCTACTGTATTCCTAAGAACAAACACAGACATCAAAAAGATCCTCTGACATGAAGATAAATACACACAAGAACTAGTCTTTCCTTTGCACACAACACTGGGCTAACATCAGTCTTTCATCAGCTACTTTTTGTTATGAAAATCCCTGTTTTGTCAGGATGTTTTAAATTTACAAAGCAAGGGTGCACAATCAATGGCAAACTACACTGGCACTAATGTGCTTAATTTTTGTTCATCAGATCAGATATCAGCTGTAGGAGAGACTGTTTTGGTTGGGACCTTGGCATGAGGAGAGTCCCCACTGCAATACAAATACAAATTTCCCCTTGGCTATTTGCCCAGAGAAGAAAGCTACCATTGGAATCAATCCAAACTAGGACCACAGTGAAGACAATGGGTTAAATTCCCCTTCTTCTTTGCCATGATCCCAATCCTTATCACAACACCCTTCCATGGCTGTTTATTTAGTACACAAGAATTAAATGGATCAAGGCATTTTTAATGTATCATTGGCCCTCAGGCACTCTCAATGGTTAAGGCATAACTAATACGGTAAAGGTAAAGGTTTCCCCACGACCGAATGGTCTAGTCGTGACCGACTGTAGTGGGTGGAGCTTATCTCCATTTCTAAGCCAAAGAGCCGGCATTTGTCCTGAGGACAAAGTTTCTGTGGTCATGTGGCCGGCATGACTATACGCCAAGGTGCACGGAACGCCTTTACCTTCCCACCAAAGTGGTACCTATTTACTCACATTTTTACGTGCTTTCGAACTGCTAGGTTGGTAGGAATTAATACAGTACTGTAATGTTAAAAGCTGTCGAGTTTGCACTCATATTTCAAATAATCAGAAATGCCTTGCTGGGTCTAGCTCCCTGATTCAGCATTCTTCTGCAGGAATTGCAGCAAACAGGAAGATTTAGTGCACAATCCAAAGGCACCCTTCGGCCGATGCACATTGCTTTTGATGACGCAGTGTGGTTGCAAACATGCTGTAAGGCAAGTCTGCACCACAGATGGAGGCGCTGGGCCGGCGCAGGCAGCAGCACTGGCCGAAAGACTGCAATGTGGCGTGCCAGTCAGCCGCTCCCACACTGGCTGAGTTCAAAGGGAGTGGGGAAGTGGTTTGGGGAGGGCAGGGGGGAAGGTAGACGGGGGTGGAGTGTGAGTAGGCCCAGGGGCAGGCCAGCCTGGGGAGAAGGGTGGAGTGCAGATCTGGCCATTAGGTGGGCCTGATCTGGCTACAGAGCTGAGCAGCCCCATAGGCCTGGCTGGGCTTACCCCTTGGTGAGCTCCAGCCGCAGCCTAACCTGCCTAGGATGCAGGTTAGGATTGGGCTGCCCAGTATTCTACAGATATTGGTCAGTAGTCTAGTTTCTGCACACCCCAATGTCAAGTACTCTATATGGCCCACATGCACTTGGTAGAACCCTGGGCTCCATATGAGAAAAAAGACAACCTCATTCCCAACCTCTGCTATTGCAATGAAAAGTCTGAAAGTGCCAAATAATCAGAGTTAAGGAGTCAAGAACAAAAAGTGAAATTTCCCACTAGTCTAGGACCCACCAGTATGTCATGACCCAATTTTTGTTGGGTTGCAAAACTGACAGGGCAGATTAGGCTATGCGCATCAAGGTGAAAGGTTTCTACTTGGGGGGGGGGGAGAAGCACTGCTGCCCATTCACCACTATAGCCACACCCCTTGGCATTTATAAATCAGGCAGCAGTCTAGGGTGTTTAAAAAATTTGGGAACTACTGCCTTAGATCATAAATCTGTGGACTATTCATCTGACCAGTTTAACATGGAATATTCAACACTTGTGAAAGAAGCAGTGAAAACCTATGTGAGGGGAAATATGCTGGGGAATGCAGAAACGCCTGCTCGGAACAGTTTCCATTCCCATTTTCCATAAGCAGTCTCCTCTATACAATACTGCTCACACAGTAGACCACTCCCATGAACTATAATTTGGACAATTCAGGGCTGATGGTTAGTAAGGGAAGCTGGAAAAACCTCCCTTGAAGCAACTCGCAGTCTACGTACTAGAATGTCATTGGGATGAATTATGTTTGAAAATAACAATGCTTAGAAATGCATTCACATTATAGATGTGCTCTGGTATCCGTGGGGAACTGGTTCCTCATTCCCCCTCCTTGTGGATACCTGAAACTGTGGATAAGAGGGAATGGTATGTTAAGTATAGGGTTCTCCCCTGCACCTCCCCCTGAGCAAGATGGTTTTTAGCGCCCCAAAGTAACAGTATTTACTGTTTGGCCACCACCACAGTCACAAACCAACACCAAAATGAGGTTATTTTTGAAAGTATGGTGCTCAAAATCAGCTGCAGAATTCTCAGCCCAAATATATTTGAATGAGTCCACAGTGTTCAACAATGGATTTATAAGTGGAAAATAAAAACAGAATACAGCTTTGACTTTATCTATAAAAGACTTCCATCATGGAAAACTGAAAACAATGTGCTCTGAACTTGACTGAGCTGCCAAGGGGATGTGAAGTGGCAGGCAGCCAGATTCAGACAACTCCACAGTACACAATTCAATAGAAGAAACTGAGCATCTTGTGGGCTCCCATGACAAAGATCAAGCCCTACCCACGTCTGCCCTCTGAACTTATGAGTAAGGGAGCTACTACTTGTGGCCAATCACTGTGACTCAATGGAGATACAGCTGTTTCCATGCTTCAACCATTTCATTGTACAAATGAAATAAAAGCCATCTCTGCCTTATGAGAACTGCGCATACCACACTTGCCAACGCAAAAGCTGATCAGGTTTTGTGGTCAAGGTTTAAAACCTGACACAGCTTCAGCTTTTCTCCACTGCAAGAGTTCAGACTATGGAAATTAACTCACTTTCTTGGAATGGGTGGGTGAGTAGTCAGTCATCTCTTTCCGATTTCTTTGTACTAATGTTTTCCTCCTACATGATGGTGGGGTTTGTCATTGCCAGCTCCAAACAAACAAACAAACAAACAAAGGAACAGATCTCACTAAGGACTATTTATGCCAGAGCTGTGCATACTTTATACTAAAAACCCGAATTTTGTAGAGACATAAAACCCAGGTTTTACAGCTTGTAGTAGTTATACAACATGAGCTATCCAGGAACTGAACACCCAGGAAGATGCCCGGATTTTCACAGTGGTGTTGGTAGGTAAACAAAAACCCTAGGACCTGGGGAAGCAAAGCTACTCTTGGCTGGGTAGACCATAACGCTTGATAATTCAAAAAAAATTATGCTTAGTGCTGATCACCAGAGAGGACTCCAGCTACAGGCCTTGTAGGTGGTGGCTTAAGAGTAGGAGAGCCAGCTCTGCCCACTCACTGAACTTCAGTCATCTTCCCAGATAAATCAGGTTATGTGACTAAAATATCACAGTGAGTAAAATTTATTCTGGTTGTTACGGGGAGGGGCAAAGAGCTATGCAGGGGCAGAAAAGGAAGGAAAGCACCAACTCAGAAACAAAGAGGAAAAGGAAGAGGAACGCCTCTGTTGGCACAAGTATCTATTTATTTTGCCCAATGCATTTCAATCATATGTTATCTTCATCAGAGACAATGTACAAATGAAACACCCTGTGTTCTCCATCACTATTGTGCATGTCCCGATGAAGACAATTTTGATTGAAATGTTTAATCAGGCCAAATAAGTTGACATTTCATGCACCAGGGAGGTTTTCTTCATTCCACGGAGATGTTAAGGACAACAAAGCAAAACTCTCCAGCCCAACAGCATCCAAGCTTGAACTGTCAAACCGTACTCTGGGCTTTTTTCTGAATACCGGGGTTTTAAAGTTCTCAAATTCCATACCTAGTTGCTATCAGAATGACATAATAAAGACATAACCCTGCTTTGAGCTGACACATTTGCAGCCTTCAGGCACGTCTACATGGAGGACTTCAGAAAGCTCATATACACTCTGTCCTTGATAGGTTGTCATGCAAAAAAGATATGACCAGCAAGAACCATGCAATGCGGGGAAGAGATTCCTCAGGTACAGATCTCCACATTTCTAGCTCCCTTTTCATAAAGGGAACACATCCTTCCTATGTTCCTGTGAGCATGAGGGAAAGAGTCAAGGACAAAATGTCAACAAGCTCCATGGCCCATCTTCCATGGTCAGTATTTAATTGCAGCAGCAAAGAAAGATCCTATGATAGCCACCCTGAAACTTTCCAGAGTGCCAATCACAGGGAAAGTGGGGGTGGGACTTTATGAGTGCATCAGAAGTAGCAACAGGCTCCAGCCTCCCACTCCATACAGATAGGAACTTGTATGTGTATGTGGGAGGTGGGGGACATATAAACAAGGTTTGAGTTATTAAATCAACAGTATAGAACACTGTTATATGGGTGCACCATGGCTTCCCTGTGGACAGAAAACCAAGCAGGAAAACTTTTGGGGATCCAAAAGCTGTGGAAATTTAAGATAGTTTTTAAGCATCTTCGCCTGTTCTTTTGCAGAGGGAAGGCAACATATTCAAATTCAATTACGCCTACACAGATCAGGCCCCTTTATAATATCTTGTCAATGCCATCACACCAGAGAAAACGCAACTGAAGACTCAAGGATGAAGTGCAGCCAGCTCTTAGGTCCAACGCCCAAATGGCTCCAGCAACACACACACCCATCAAACCAAGAACCCTCTCCTTTGCCATCTAATCATGTAAACTTATGGCCTTGTTGATCCTCCCTATCTTGAAAGATCAAAAGAAACCGCCAGAACAGCTATGGGAAAGAAACACACCCTATACTAAGCTTATTGCTGACTTGCCTGGACATTTTCAGACTGGGTGGGCATCAAAATATTGTCAAACAAAACAAATGGGAGGGAGGGAGGCCTTCTAGCTTCATATTTGTCCTGGCCACAACAAACTTCACAAGGCTGTGGCAGCTACTGCTTTGCTTCTCTCTTTAGTGGACTGTAGGCTAAATCAGAGAGAAGGGCCTCTCCCTCTCCCCCACACCCCCACGGGCATATACAACCACAAAGGCCACACTTTGACAGAAATCGCATGAAGGCAAACATAACAATGTGCTCTCAGAAAGAGATACACAGTAATACATGGCCATTTGTTAACACAAGTGTTGACAGGCGCAGACATTCATCATACATGCAGATATAAGCTAAAATACCAGCTTGTTCATACACACTTAACTGCCCATCACTAAAAAGGAATAAAAAGAACTTAATTCACAAGGATATTAAGGCTGCAATCCTATAGCTGGGAGTGTGCTCCATTGAACACAGTGGGGCTTACTGCTGAAAAAGCATGTTGCACTATCAGAAGAGGATTTCAAAGACGTATAACTGTTGTTTCTGAGAATACCGTCGTGTTTTCGTTCGGCTCCTCTCATTAGACCAACCCAGGAAGCTTCCCTGAAGCAAGAAGACGCCCATTTCAGGGGCCTCGAGCCTGAACCTCTCTTTAACAAACGGAACCCTCCCCCCGCGGCGATTCATTACCTGGCCAAAACAAAACCAGGCAACTCACCAGCCTCGAGGCCCATCACCCCGCGTCAATGGAGCCAACTCCATTTCTCCGGATCCTGCTTCCCTTCCTAGCCCCGGGGGGGGGGGGGAGGCGATCCCGTTTAGCGATCCAGTTCTGTGAGCTGCAAATGCCTCCAGCCTCTAGCCCTCGCCAGAGAACGGGTAGGAGGCTTGGATCTGGGGAAGGGGTGGCAACATCCACAGGAGCGAGCGGGACACGGGGGCGCCCCCCTGGCAGCGGGGAGGGGGACTGGAAAGGGGCAGCGACGGAAACCTCTTCCCTGCGCCCGCCCCGCTCTACCTACCCTCGAAGTCGGAGATGATCCCCTCCAGGTGTGCGTTGACCGCCGGATCGGACATCGTGACGCTCACCTCTGGCTCCGCGCGCGGCAACGGAGCCCCCCCAAAGTTCCCAGGAAGGTCCTGAGCGCGGCGCGGCTCTGCGCCTTTGGACGGCCCCCTAGCAGCGAGGGGAGGGGAGGAGAGGAGAGGGGAGAGCTGGCCGCCGAACAGCTCGCAGGCAGGAGCCCCCCCCACCCCTGGGCTCGAATGAATGGAGGAAGGGGAACCGCCGCCCTCCCCGCCCCTCCGCTCCGCAGCCCCCCGTGCGCCCGGCCTCCCCTCCGCGTACTGCTTGCGCCGCACGCTCGTCAAGCCACGCCGAAGCAGGGTAATGCGGACAAGATGCTCGGTGCAGAACGGGCCCGCCCGCCCGCCTGCCTGCCCCTTCTGCAGCAGCCCGGGCCAAAGGGAGCCGTCGCTCGGGCCCGGAACCAGAGAGCGCTCAGCCGCGGATATGGCAAAACGGCCTGCTTGCAATATGAGCAGCCCAGGGGAGGAGCTTGCTTAGAAGATGCTTGGGCCGACCCTTGGCACCAGGGGACCGCGCGGGATGCTGGAGCCAGCCACGTTTGAGCGCACGTTTGCACTGGCAGGAAAAGTCACAAGAGAGTGCTTCTGAGCACGTACAAAGGGCATCTCCCTCAGGAAGTAAACACCCAAGCAACCAGTCCCCGTCTGCCTTGGATTCTAAATTATTATATGCAGGATTGAGGGCTACGGATATTTTTTCATTATGCAAGCCCCTTTACAAACCTTATTTCATCCATCCTTACAACAGTTGTCTAAGATACATTATTTTACAGCCTATGCCACCCTTTTCCCACAGAATCCAGAGCATCTGTTTTCCACCATCACCCTTTCTCATTCCCACTCTACCAGATAGTTTCAGAGCCAGCCTGTCCAGGAGGCCAACTGAACCAATTGCATCAGGAAGCAGATGGGTGGGCGTGGCATATATCTCTGTCTACCAACTTGCCTCCAGTGATCCTCCTCCCCCCCCCCTGTGGTTTTGAAGAGGAAATGTGGGGGGAAGGACAGTACTGAGCTCAAACATGATAGACAAGCAGAGCCTGGCACATCATCAGGCAAAGGGAGATAGCATGGGGCATGCCATCGCAGGAGGTTTGGGGCGGCCCTGGCCTAAAGTCACCCAGGAAGTCCTGGCTGAGTTATTTTATTGTGCTTTACAATAGGAAGGTTAAGGCAGAGTGTGAGAGAAAAGGGGGGGGGATGTGGCTCAGTTTAGGGTTTGGACCCAGGCCCAAAATGCTCTATCCACTGTCTGATAGAGCAGCACATTTTTCTCTCTTAACAGTCATGATTGAACGCCACCCTTCCATCCATGGTGCTATCTCAGTTTTTTTTTTGTTTTTTTAATTCCTACAATCCTGGGAGGTAAATTAGATAGAGACACTTGAGGAGAAGAGAAGAACAAAAGGGCAAAAAAGAGCCAGCTTGAAAGTTAAAGGACAATGACTAGAACAGACTTTGGTGGGAGAAAGAACTTAAAAGTCTTCTTTAGACTTTTGGCCAGTGCATAGTGGTGGTAACATAAAAAGCAACACCATGACCCAAGAGCCATTCCTTGACTTGATGAGAGAAGCGGCATGCAGCAGCTTCAACTGCCCTGCTCCTGCCAGCCCCTTTCGCCCATGCATTGCTCTCATTATTTAGGGGACCAGCTGCATCTGACTGTCACTTCTGCTTCACTCACAATCCAATCCACTACTACACCACACTGTCCTCTGCTTCAGTGAACTGGGTCCTGTGTTGGGGAATTTTTCTTATGTAAACATGAAACATGCCGTAGAGAAAAAGTGCATTATACATGAATGCAAATAAGCACCTTCTGAATAATTTTTACCATGGTTTATTATGTCCTTTTAAACTATTCAGAAGGTGCTTATTTGCGTGAACAAAGAGAATGATAAATGAGTCTTCAATCAATAGCTTCAAAAGATTGCTATAAGTTCTAACCTGGTAAATAGGCTTCATTTTTTTTTACAATTAACTCTGGCACTTCCTATGAAATAATACTAAACATCTATTGAATCCTTTGCTCTCAGTTTTAACATGCTAAGAGCATCTGTTAATAATTTATAAATGACATCTTAAATCCAACTCCTATATAAAACAATGCCCAGTGTTGCTGTAGTGACAAAGTCTTTCCTGCACTGGCAAACGTTCACATGTTTAACAAGCTATATTTTTATTAATAGCATGACACAGAGGATTTCTTGTGTATGCATAGGGTGGGATTTACAGCATTTCTTTTAAAAACATTACTTTCAGAATAGTGCCCACAGCAGGGTTCTGTGAGGGGGAAAATGGTGCCTGCCACACTTTATAAAATCACAAACAACAAGAAGGGAATTTTGCCTTGAATGTTTCAAGCTGTTCTTAGACTCAAGTTTGGAACTGTTAAACCACACCATTACATTACCATTACAGGTTCCTTTTTTGCTGTTTGTACCTGCTTGGAGCCAGCACATTTTCAGAATACATGGCTATCATCGTTGTCAATAATATGTACCATTATTTGAAACGATGTGAGTGCCTGCCTTCCTGAATGCACCTAGCTGTGCATTTCAAAGCAGAATTGTTAGTTGCCCTAGATTTACTACCAGAACTGCTTTCATTGCTGTGCTGGTGTCACTTCCTTACTTCTGACATGCTGGTATTTGTGCCTCCAAACAGCACAGCCACGAGAGAGAGAGAGAGAGAGTTAGTTATTGTTCAGGGAACACACCATCGCATGCTGGCTGAGCAACGCCAACAGCTTTGGCACAGGTTCTGAAAGGAAGCTGATGTTTCCTTCACATGCATTAGAAGTACAGGCATTAGAAAACCAATCCATTGTGGACACCATTTCCCACTCTGTGGGATTTTGATAAATGCTTCTGTAATGGAATCAGAAGGGGACCTGAAGGTCATCATTCAGATATTACACCTGTGCTGAGATGCTTCACCAACACGGTGCTCTCAACAATTCTTTCAGAGCTAGTCTCTTTCCCAACCTGCAGGCCCAACTGAAATGGTCCAAGTACACACAATGGCATTTGCTTACGTTCTCTTCATATCTGTGCCATTCCCTCATGGGAGCAGAGAGTTACTTTTTAATGGTACATAGTAAAGCTTCATGTGTACACCAGTGGCACTATGGAATGAACAGCCAGGGTAATGCTGAGGGCATGTGATGCAGTTACATTATTAATGGCACAATCCTAACCTGGAGTTAGGCCAGCACAGTTAAGCCAGCAAGGGACACTGTAAAGTACGTTTGGCCACTCTCTGAGTCAGACAGGCCAGCACAGAGACATGTGCCATCCCCCCTGACTCAGAGAGTGGTCCAAACATGCTTTGCAGTGGCCCATGTGCCATCCAAACTTTGCTGGCCTAACCTGTGCCACCCTAACTCCAGGTCAGGATTGTGCCCTAAGCCTAATATGGGTATAAACTAATATTCTGGGAATAATTTGAATGTCCATGCTTGTGTGCAGCAAGGCACTGCCTTGCCTTAGGCTGTAATATTATATAGTATACACTTACCCGTGAATAAGATCTATGGAATTTACTTATGTGTAGACATGATGTAAGTGATGGTGCTGCCAATGTAGCCTTCTGTTTTGATCTCTGTAACCTGTACGTTCCTGAAAAGACTTAACCTTGGATGTACATTGACTATGCCTGTGTGGTTGGCAGTGGCTCTGTTAGAACAGCAGGCCAGGTGGAATCTTCCCATGGCCTGCTCAGATCTGCTGCCCATTCATCAAAGCTGTCCACCTGAGCAAGACCTGGGGGGAGGTCCAGATAGTTGGGCTAAGATTTCCTGCCATTGCAGGAGCCAATAGGAAAAGCCATATAAGGGAAGGAGTGGATAGCATATTTTGTTAGTGGCTAAAATACTGTACGTATGCCCAAATGAATGAAAGCTTTTTCTGGGTTTTCTGTGCCAGTGCAGTGTCATTCAGCAACCGCAGAAAAGGAGAAGTGGTAGGTGAGAGAAGGCTTAAGGCTTACTCTCTGTGGCTTCTCCTCCCCAATCCTGCCCTCTTCTCAACACTGCATGTAATAACATAAGAAGAGCCTAGTTGGAGCAGGCCAAGAGCCCCTCTAGTCTCGTTTCCTATATTTCACAGTGGCCCAACAGATATCTCAGGGTGCACTTAACTCCAACTTCAACAACCTTTAATTGGCATGCATAAAAAAAACATATAAAGGAATACAGGTAAATTATATAAAACTATTGACACACTATTTCAAATAGTGTCAACATTCTTATATTTGATGCGAGCTGAGTTAACTTTCACAATTTGAGCTATATACAAAGCTAGTTGATTAACAATAACTTGGTCCTTAAATGCAAATAATAACTTTAAACACCCAGGCTCAATCCTCAGGCCAACAGATTGCAAGAGAGGGTTCAGAATTTGGTCTCTATACCTATGATGTATTGGGCAATAAAAAAGGAGGTGAACTAATGTTTCTATGGAGCCTGAATTACACGGGCAAAACCTTTCTGAAAGTGGTATACCCCTAAAACGACCCCAAAGCACTTCAGAGGGAATGGCATTGCACCGTGCAAGAGACATTGCTCTACGGGGTGCACTTAAGATAACATGATACCTGTAACATATTGCCGTTCCTTTTCAACTGGTCTTCAGAAATAGGCTACCAAAAAAAACTCAGAGGCTGCATGTAGTCATCATAGGTATGTTTTATTCTGCCCTAGGGCTGCAATCCCATGCACATTTACCTGATAGTAAAACCATAGCAAATACTGGTTTCTGCTTCTGAGTAGGCAGGCATAGGTGCAGACTGCACAACTACAGTATTTAATTGCCATAGAAGAGACGCATGCAGCACTTACAAATACTTAACCTTAGCTTTTTGTTTGTGAAATGTATCTTTCCTATGCAAGAAAGTTTGCAGGAAAGTAGCCACTATAACACCAAGTTTCCCTGAGATTTCATAAATATAGAGGGAGAGGAAGTGAAGTCACTGAAAGGAAATCAAGCCTCTCTTCTCTGAATGTTTATTTGGGAAAATGATACCCTTATTTGCAAAGGCTGGGAAACTGAGTGGAATAACAGGAAAATCCCACACCCTTTAGAACCTGGATTAGAGAAGCCGAGGAGGGAGAGTCATGTAGCCGCATGTTTGTTCTTTGGTTGATACGAGATCCACTTTATGTTATGCTATTTTTCAGTTAACGGCCACCTTGTTTGCAACTGTTTATGCACAAGGTATTGACAGACAGCAATGAAACACCACTGAGAGACAGATATATTGTGCAGTTTGGAATAACATCCATTGTCTCTGGTTACCACCTTCATAATGTCTTGGGGGGGGGGAGAGCTGCTGCTGCTGCTGCTGCTGCTGCTGTGTGTGTGTGTGTGTGTGTGTGTGTGTGTGTGTGAGAGAGAGAGAGAGAGAGAGAGAGAGAGAGAGAGCGCTTGTGAAAGCGGTATTCTTCAACCTGTGGGTCATGGTTCACATCAGGTTGGGAAACCTCATTTGGAAGGTTGTGGCAACCTTTCAAAGCCTGTGCAAGAGAGAGCTTGGATCCAATCCACTAACGGTACTGCCTTTTCAAAACTGAGTTCTTTATAGAATCCTGCACAGCCTTTTCTTGCGGTCTTGCCCCATGGCTACTAAGGCTGTCTTGTCCCCATGGCGCCTAAGGGTTGTTGTGAAGACACAAATGGTAGGGGGAAATAGGGCAGGTGGGGGCAGAGGTTGGTCAGATCAGGTCCTGGGAGGGAAACAGGATTGGCAGTGGGTTCCCAGTCTCATACTTTTTTTTATCGTGGTTGTGGAACAAAAAAGGTTCAAGACCACTGGTGAAAGAGAAGGTCAACACCTTCTCTTTCACCAGTGGTCTTGAACCTTTTTTGTGAACCCATGTGGTGTTGATGTGGTGAAACAGAGGAAGAGAAGTGCTATTATGGCATGTTTCCATGTGAATGATGAAGGTTCTGAGAACCCATGTGTGCGAGTGAGACATTCACATCAATCAAGCCATCTGTCTATATCCTATACCTATAAAATGCAAAAAAAAAATATGATTCTACACATTTAAAAGGTTTTATATAAAAATTCATATTGTGATTTCCGTTGTAGTCTGTGGTTGGGTTCACTTCCTCCAGCCCTACATGTGTTTTGAGATGGGCTGAGCCAAACTCAGGGCAGGGTCATATTTGGGAAACAATGCTATCTCCTATAGAGCTTAGCCTCCTCCTTTAAACTGATCATTCAGAGGGTATTCAGATAGTCACATCTGCACCCAACACGTTCAGCAGTGGTGACTGGTGCCTTTCCCCAACACTAATTATACCCAGAAGAAAACCAGCCTTTCCTCAGTACCATGTCATTGGCAGCAGGAACCCAACCTTGGAGGTAGCAGTGCTTCCCAAATAGCCTCTTGGCAGTTCCAACTGCATTGGCAGAACTGCTGTACTGACAACATTTTTTTGAAATGTTTTCCCTTCCCCCGCTGCCACTTATGTGGCTCCCAACACCCTCAGAGGAGTGTGGGGACCACTATTATAGCTGCTAATTACCCTGCAAGGAGCTCTGTTCTTGCAGTTTTTAAGATAACTGCCCTGCAAGGAGCTGAGCTCCTGCAGTTTGCAAGCATTGTGTAAATATAGGGAGATATGTTTAAGTACCTTTTTCTGGTTATTACTTATAAATATTATTTATTTCTAGATCTCTTTTTTTAAAAGGTCTGGTAACCTAGTATAGGTTGATCCTGATAAGAGTATCATTTTAAAAAGTGGGTCCCTGTGCTAAAACATTTGGGAACCATTGAACTAGGGCCATCTCTAGGTAAGTATGGATGCACGGAGGCCACGTTGTAAGCTAGTGCAGTATGTGAAATTATAATCAGAGTTGGAAGGGGTCTACAAGGTCATCTAGTCCAACCCCTGCCTGTAGCAGGAAATCCTCCCAGAGCATCTATAGTAGATGCCTATCAAGCCTTTGGTTGAAGGTTGAATGCCTTAATTTACAGTATCCATGTGTAAATGAGTTTAAACTGAAGGGATCTTGTTTTTTTAAACCCTAGAACATACAGCCCACCAGATATTTTCAAGATATAGGACAGCCCAATCATGGCACAGGCTACCCTTTTCTTCAGTTGCACCAGTTACCCTTTTCTTCAGCAGTTGAGAGCAGTTGATGGTGATGCTGGGTGATCCCATAGGTCAGACAAAGTACATCTGCCCCCCCCCCCGGCCTTATGTTTGACATCCCTGAATAAGAGCATCACAACTACACCAAATAGTTGCCAACCTCTGAGAGCTATTCTACACTATGCAGAATGAGGGATAGAATTTGGAACTGTACCACTTCAGGTGTGGGGATATGTTTGAATTGCATGCAATTCATGCATTTGAATTGCTCACTCAAATAGAACACTCCCTAGTAAACTAGAACATCAGGGACAAAGCTACGTTAAACATTTCCCCTTGATATTCTAGTACATGTAGATGATCCCTTATGGGTAGGTGAACACATCCAAAATCCAGACTATTCTGAAATTCAGACATTTTTGTCCAAGACTAAAAAAAAAAAAAATTTCTGTAGTGTGAACACTAGAACATCTTGTGCTCATTCCCACATACAAGCTGTAAATTCTATTCTCTGCTCCATGGTGTGTGCCATTGTTGAAAAAGGTCAAAGAGGCCAGCTGACACCTAAATGGGTAACAGTGAAACAAGAAAGGGGAAGCACTTCTCATTGTATTTATGCCATTATTCTAAAATCCAAACAAATCTGAAATTCAGACACCTTCCTGTCCCAAGCAGTCCAGATAAGGGATTGTTGTTGTTGTTCAGTCGCTAAGTTGTGTCCGACTCTTCACAACCCCATGGACCACAGCATGCCAGGCCTCCCTGTCCTCCACTAGCTTCCAGAGTTTGCCCAATTTCATGTCCATTACTTCAGTGACACTAACCATCTCATCCTCTGCCACCCCCTTCTCCTTTTGCCTTCGATCTTTCTCAGCATGAGGGTCTTTTCTAAAGAGTCCTCTCTTCTCATGAGGTGGCCAAAGTACTTGAGCTTCAGCTTCAGGCTTTGTCCTTCCAGGGAGCAATCAGGCTTGACTTCCTGGAATGATTGACCAATTGGGTCTCCTTGCAGTCCAGGAGACTCTCAAGAGTCTTCTCCAACACTCTGATAAGGGATATTCAAACTGTATTTGCCAACAGGGAGATTTTTTTTCATATAGGGGGACATTCAGAAATCCAGGCTGAAATGGTACAGCCCAAGTTGTCCGAAGTTCTGTTTTACCACCTCATTCTTTACAAATTGTAGATTGGCTCTATGTACCTCAGCCCATAGGAATGGAGCATCATTAAGGATTATGGAGGAAGATAAATGACCTGACATGGTATGGATTTCTGCCTGTTGTCCATGACTACCGAGTGACGTAACTGCAGAACTGGCACCTTATCTTTGCTCACATCCTCCCTGCAGCTTCTGAGTCACTCTGCTAAGGACACTGACTGCCAGAAATGCAGAAGCTGAGAGTTCTCACTAACCTGAGAAGACAGCCAAGGCCCCAAAGCTGCTCCCTGAAGCACCATCACTGACGTCAGTACAAGCTGGCCTGCGTGTGGACTGTCACCTTGGATCAAGAGTAATAATTCCAGATCCACGGCTGGCTCATGAACCGTAGCCAAAGAGTGCTTGTCAATGGCTCCTTGTCAACATGGAGGGAAGTGACACATGGGGTGCCTCAAGGCTCTGTTTTGGGCTCAGCGTCATTCACTATCTTTATAAATGACTTGGATGAGAGAGTAGAGGCGATGCTCAACATCGCCTGGAAGGGGTGGCTAATGCCCTAGGGCAGTGGTCTTCAGCCTTTTTCGTGGCACAACCCCAATTTAGAAATAAACAAAGTTTGAGACTGGGGACCCAACTGTTAATCCTGCCCCCGCCCAGGACCATATCTGCCCACTGCCCCACTCCCAGCACAGTTCACTGTAACTAAATATTCTTTTTCAAGGGAACAGAAAAAATTACTATGAAGCCTGGCAGTAGTGAAAGCTATCTTAGCACAATTACTAATAACCTGAGCTGGACTGGGACACCATCTCCTGGTCCTTGAAGGGGTACACCAGATGTTTCCCCCTTTAGCTTGTGGTGTTCTAATCTGTGCACTTCAACCCTTTTCATTCCCATAAGTTGCTGTGATCCCAAATCTGAGGCTTTGCGACTCCATTGGGGTCCCGACCCCAAAACTGAAGAACACTGCCCTAGAAGAAAGGAACAGGATCCAAGACAATCTTGACAGGATGGAGAACTGGGCAGACGTGAACACCATGAACTGCAACAAGGATAAAAGTTCAGCATTTGGTTAAGAAAAATCAGAAGCACAAGATTTGGGGATACCTGCCTGGGCACTGGTACAAGTGAAACAGATATTGGCATTCTAGTAGACAACAAGGTACACATAAGGTACACAGCAGTACAATGCAGTGGCAATAAAGGCAAATGCAATTTTAGGCTGCATCAACAAAGTATAGTGAGGGTCTGACTGAAACAGAATACAGTGGCTCTGTATTATTTTTTGCAATCTGAAGGAAAGTGCCACTGTATTCTGTTTCGGTCAACCCCCACTTGGAAAAGGTGTCCTTGGTGGTGCAGTTTAAGAGGAATATTGACAAAGCAGAGTGGATCATGAGGAGGAGGAGGCTGGAGATCAGATCCTGTGATGAAAGATTGGAGTTGGGCATGTTGAGCTTGCAGAAGAGGTGTTTAAAAGGTGACATAAAAACCTATCTAGAAATATCTGAGGGGCTGTCATGTGGAAGATGGAGTGGATTTGTTCTCAGTTGCTCTGGTGTGTAAGTCCCAGGCTAATGGGTTTAAATTACAAAGGAGATTTTGTTTAAATGACAGAAAAATGTCCCTGACAGTACAAAGTGTTTGACAGTGGAACAGACTGTTTCAGAAGGCAATAGATTCTACACTGTTGGAGGTCTTCCAGCAGCAGCTGGATCACCATCCATCAACGATGCTGAGGCTGTGGCCAGTCTGCATCGGGAGAGGGGCTGGACTCTGTGATCTTGCTGGTCCCTTATAAATTATGATTCTAATTCCATGGGAATCAGCATCACAATATGGCAACCTCATACGAAGTTCTAGCACTGAACGTATTTGCTTCAGAGTTATGAGAGCACACACATGAGCAGATTCCTCCTCGCTTTGGTATGCAAACTTTTTAGCATCAGAACCCACCTTAAAAAAGAAGTGTTACTTTGCCAGCCACTTTATAGCCTTTGTGGCTATAACGGTGATGGGACAGCAGTGCTCCCCACAAGTAGCAGGTTGTTTAACCCATTGATATACATAGCCTAATCTGCCCCATCCTGTCAGTTCTTCGACTTATCAAAAATTGGGTTGTGACCCACCGGTGGGCCACAGACCCACAGTTTGTGAACCACTGCTGATCACTGCTTCACTTTGCTGACCTAACCAACCGATAAAATGGGCCAATTCTAGATTCAGCCTTGAAAGCAGAGGACAACCTTTTCTTCCAAAGACCTTCCTACGCCAAACCCTGAAGACACAATTTGAGAGCTGTTTCACATGACAATGCTTAAAAGCACATCTGAGCCTCTCTTGGGGGTATTGTGTCATGTGTGTTTGTTGTTAATGCAGGAACGAATACGATACAAAATGCAGGAAAGAATATGATACAAAATACATGTACGTTCTAGCCAATGTAAGTTTTACAATCACATTTACAGAAATCAGCAGTGCTTAGTCTTTCATGTGAAAACTGATGCAAGTCTGGATACTTAGAGTTACTGATGCATTTTCAGTGTTAGACATAAAGCATTTTTCCAACCGCATGATGCTATAGTATCCAAAAGTAGCTGCATGTTCATTCCAGGATTTTGGAGCATCTTATAAATAACATATCCAAACAGAAGTTTGAATCACATCAGAAAAACACTAAAGAGATTTCATTTCTCCCTGAAGCAGAAGGTGAACTTGCATGAACTGGTGAGTGACACTGGAAGTAGAAAATAAAATTATGTGGCTGGAATGGGCATTACAGTCACCAAATTCAACACACCAGCTAAGAATAACTCCTTGAGTATACCCCAAATCACATGAACACAATAGGGGCGCAATCCTAAAATGGAATTAGGCCAGCACAGTTAAGCCAGCACAGTTTGGCTGGCACAAATGCCACCATAAAGTATGTTTGGACCATTCTTGGAGTCAGGGAGGCAAACACACAGACATGCGCCATCCTCCCTGACTCAGACAGTGGTCCAAATGTGCTTTACAATGTCCCTTTTGCCGCCACACTTTGCTGGCTTAACTGTGCCGGCCTAACTCCAGGCTAGGATTGCGGCCAATATCTGAGATCCAGAGGGGAATACATACAACCCAGTTTTGTTGCCTGAAAATGCCTCCAGAGATCCAACCAAGCTATGTTCAAAAAAGCAGTTTTGGGATTGACCAAAAACATTTTATAGTAGGTTTCTTTCTACCCCAGCAACACCTTCCCTGAAAAGCAACTTGAGAGGCCGATCCTGAATGGACATGTTTAAAACCTGCAGGACAGCTGCAATTTGTGCAGAAACAGAAATTTGTGCAGGACAGAAATAATGTATGATACAATTTCAGAGCAAACAATCCCCAGACCTAGACCTAGAGTGGTTCTACGTATTTGATTTATTGAACTGATAGCACAATCCTACCCTGGAGTTAGGCCAACAAAGTTTGGCTGGTACAAGGGCCACTGTAAAGCATGTTTGGGCCACTCTCTGAGTCAGAGAGGCCAGCAGACAGATTTGTACCATCCTCCCTGACTCCGAGAGTTGTCCAAACATGCTTTACTGACCAACAAACAAACTTTGCTGGCCTAACTGTGTTGGCCTAACTCCAGGGTAGGATTGCGCTCTGAATGTTGTTCAGGGGAGGCATTTCTAGAAAGAAATAGGCATTATTTTAAATATATGTGTTCTTGTTATCATTCTCCTTATTTACTGATTTAACTGTATGCGAACCCACAATAAGGAATCACATTGCCACTATCCTTAAACTCATAAAGGTAAAGGTTTCCCCACGACCGAATGGTCTAGTCGTGACCGACTGTAGGGGGCAGTGCTCATCTCCATTTCAAAGCCTGTAAAGCCGGCGTTTTTGTCCGAGGACAAGCTTCCGTGGTCATACTCTCATGTAGATGTGGTTTATGGGAACCCTATATGACTGTAGCCTATGTCAGGGGTCACACTTGTGCTGAGACTCCTGTGTCAGGAGTCCTTCTGTGTGCCGAGACTGCTAGCTCAACTTCATTCACCTATGAGAACTCTGCAGACCTGAATGGTGTGACCCAAGTGCTTCCCTCCACTGCAAGTGAAATGCTGAGAGAAGAGAAACATTTTATTACCTTGGTGCACTCTGTATGGAACAGAAGATCAGAAGCTCTGCACTCAACCTATTGTGTTGATTAGTAGTGCTAGAAGGCGGAGTGTCAGTGGGTCAGGGATTGCAAAGAGGTTGATGCTTTCTTGTGTCAAGTTTTACCTGGATCCATTTTACTCTTGTAGTAACATGACAGGAGCTTTTTACTGAAGGGGTCTGACATGGACTAGCAAATGGGAAGAGTGTTTGCCTGCCTCAGGGGAGGGGCCATAGCTCAGTGGCAGAGCCTGTGCATGTAGTCCAGTTCCTTACCAGCGCACTTACCATATCAAATCAAAAGAATTCAAACGAAAGCCCT
>JAJKFI010000048.1:7756724-7774332 GCA_029204185.1 Lerista edwardsae
AGGGCTTTCGTTTGAATTCTTTTGATTTGATATGGTAAGTGCGCTGGACTAATGCAGCAGACTCCAGGTTCAATCCCTGACATTTTCAGGCTGGGCTGGAAAAGACCCCTGCTTGGAATCCTAGAAGCCACGTCAATCAGTGTGGACAATACTGACTTAGAAGGACCCAGAGTCTGATTCAAGATAAGGCAGAACCCTTGGTTCATATTTAGAGAGCATGAACACCATGGTGAATGGATGCCTTAGACAGGTGACGTTTCAAAGGTACGCTGACACAAACTCCACAGTTTGCAACAATAGCAAAATGTTGATCAAATTCAGGCAGGGCTTTAAATCTCTTGCTCATCCTCATGATGGCTTTAACACACACATGGCACAAGGCATGGTGCGGGCTTTCTGCCAGGCTGAGCTTTTCCACATGGATGTAGGATTCAGCCAACTCTTCCTCCATTTTTCTCTTGAGTGAGAGATGCAGTATTCTTACACTCTCAGACTCAAAAAGGTATTGTTTGTGGGCTGCAAAGAACATGACAAGGTGGGGTAAGAACCATACAGGACAGAAGCAGAAACACATCTTGTCTCTGGCATTTTCGCACCAGATCCCAGTTGCACAGTTTGGAGGAAAAAGGGATGAGATGAGGCAACTGCCGTGTGCCAAATGCTCCTCATTCTCATTTTGAGAGACCTGGAAATTTATTGCTGGGGGCGGGTGTGGAGGGGAGGAGAAAATGAGCTTTCCATACATAACATAAGTAAAGGTTATTGGGGCTTGCAGACAGGAGTTCAGCTGCAGCTTTTCCTCCCACGTACATCCTTGCATCTTATATTCACATAGACACAAATTCTTCTCCATATCATGCAGCTTCTGTTTGTACAAGACAGTGCACCCAGCCCTTTCTCTGCTCAGGCACCAACTAGGTTCCATCATATTAGTGAGAAGCACGAGGAGTCACTGCTTAGAGACATGTCCCCCAATGGTTTGCTCACACCTTGTGGTGGGCTGATTGTGTATCGCAGCTGGCCATATGGGGCATGTCGTCTCTTGACACTATAAATATCCAGAGGGGAGAGGAAACAGTTGAAGCAGCCAGGAGAAAACAGTTAGATCACCTTAAATCACAAAGCTTGCTTGCAGCAGCAGTGCTGGAAGAGAAGTAGGTCAATGCTGCCTCACTCCTCCCCTCACTCCTTGAAAGTGAAAAAATGGTCAGAGAGCAGCATGAAGAAGCTAGAGGGGTGGCAGCACCAGGACCGAACCATCCATGAGGCCAGTTGATAACTTTGTCTACGGCAGCAAGTCAGGGGAGGCAAGAAGCTGACAGAAGGTGCCCCATACGCTATATCAGCAGTCTTCAAACCTTCAAGCAGTCGGGACAGGGAAAAGCCCTCCCTGTCCCGACTGGCGATTACTGTTCCACTGCATTGCTGAGTTGTCCCCACGCTGTGCTGTGCACAGGGACGCTCTGGGCAGTTGCATCTATTGCCCAACATCCCAGAAAGCTCTGCAGCAGGATGTCAGGGCAGACGGAACTGCCCAACGCAGCCCTGCGCACAGCGCAGCTTGGGGACAATGTGGTGGAATGGTAATTGCTGTTTATGGGGGAGAGGGCATTCCCCAATCCCAGATCCAGCCCACAGGCTGGGGTTGGGAGAGCTCTGCTCTATACCCATTTCCTTCTCCACCCTCAGTGCAATGTGATTGCTGGCTAAAGCAGCATTTTCCAGTCTTAAAAGGAAAAGAATCATAGTTTGACAGGAGAAGAAATACTGGAAGAAATGGGCTGTAGAAGCTTCATTGCTGAGCTCAGACAATTTAATACTAATACAGGAAAGAACTTTAAGAGCTGATCAGAGTAACCTATCAGAGTAATGTATACACTTGCAGTTTCCTCTGCCAGAGGTGGGTGGCACACACAGCACATTTATGAGTCATTTTCTTTGGAGGGGAAAATTTGCTAACAGAAAGCAAAAGAAAAGCAGGGGTGGGGAAAGTGAAAGGAAGAGGAAAGAATTAAAGCCTTCCTGTCTCCTTTCTCACTTGTGGGAGGGAAGCATATCCCTGGGTTGCTTCTGGCACATAACACTGAAATCTGTCCTGAAGATGAATGGTAAAAGAAGCTTCTGTTTAATCAATGGAAAATTAGATGCTCTTGTAATGAGGAAAGGAGGAGTTGTTGAATGGCGAGAAGCAGAGCAAAAATCTGCACAGCAGCCATTTAAAGGGATGAATGGATAGGGATTGTAGGACATAGGGAGAAAGGTCTTGCAGCCATGAAACCAGAAGCACTTGGAAGGAGGAGAGACGTGCTAAGTTGACGTGCTATGCCATTCATTCACAAAGTTTCAGCTTTGGGCAATAAGATGAGTGCAAGCATTTTAAACATCAAAAATCAACTCAGTAATTTTAACAATTTGTTCCTTGACATAAGGCAGAAAAATGCTGACCTCAGGACTTAAGGGGTCCTTAGGAAAGACACCATCATTGGGAAAGCTTAACTTGAAAGCAATGCGACGTGCAAATTGAAAATGGCGAGACCCTAGAGCCAAGGTTTAGACCACGGCAAATGCCCAAAATTGCCACTTCCTGAAGCTGGTCCAAAACATGAAGGTTGTTATTACTGAAACAGTGTTGGGACTGTTCTAGAGCAGTGGTTCTCAAACTTTTCAGCATGAGGATCCACTTTTTAGAATGACAGTCTGTCTCAGACCCACCAGAAGTGACACCATGGTCTGAAGTGCTGTTATTGTGACACCAGAACCCACTGCTTTCCTGAGAATGCAGCAATAAGTTGGGTTTTTTTCCTCAGTCATTTTCCAATAGCGAATAGGTGAATCAGAAAGAAAAAACCCTATTTACAACCTTGCCACAAGCAAAACAACCACACAACCCTGCCCCTTTCCCATTTTTCAATATGGCTGCTCGAGGTGCTTTCCAACCCACCTGAAATTGGCTCACAACCCTCTGGTGGGTCCCAACCCACAGTTTGGGAACCACTGTTCTAGAGCAGCTGCATGGAGTATATCCAACAGCCCTCCTCGTTCCTGTTTCTCAATGTAGCAGATTCACTTGGGCTTGAAGTTCTGATTTTTGAAAAGAAAAAAAAGTAACATGTGGAAGGCATAGAAGCTGCCTGTCTCTGCCTTGGCTAACCACAAATCTGGACCATCTATGAGGCTAACTGAGATGGTCTAAGGCAGCAATTGGCCTATTTAAAAAATAGCAACTGGGTGTATGTGAAACAGAGCAGAACTGTATCGAAGGGGTTGGGAGGGGCTCTAGAACTGTGTGTGTGTGTGTGTGTGTGGTGGGGAGAGAAAAACTGGGAGCAGAATGACAGCAGGGACTCACACACTTTAAACAAAAAAGATCTACAACTGGCTTTCAACGGAAGCCCTTTTCCTGTTGAAAACAGTACACAGGGGGTGCAACTGGGAACGGACTCACAATGGTGGCAAAGTTCTAAAGCCCTGCAACCCTTCATCACGGTTCCCCTTTATTCCGTTTGTCTTCTGTCACTACGAACATGTGATGTGTGAGATATGGCCCTAATTGGTTTGAGGTTCAATTCCAAGGCCCTTGTTGAGTGGTTTCTTCTGTCTCTCCCCGGGGGGGGGGCGCCCACACCAAGAGGTCTTCAGTCATTGGGTTGGCTCTGCTGCTATACAAGCCACATCCTTTTTGGCAAGCAAGTCACATCTGGTTTGCTCAGCGAAACACCACAGGGGTGCAACGTAGAGCTTTATATATGCCAGTCATTCACACCACTTTATGCGCCATGATCTGCTCCGTACAGTGAATAGAAAGTCTCTCAATTTGAGCGAACCCAGACATAAAACAAACAGCCCAATCCTAACTAAGTTCCCCCACAGTGATGTAGCGGCACCAGGAAAATATGCTTAAACTGCATCCCAATACTGTCATCCTCTCTTTGGGAAGAAGCCATGACTGCTCCTCCTTGAAATCTCATCTAACTTCAGTGAGCAGTTTAGCAGACACCTGCAGTCTCACATTCACTCCCTTTCCTAAAGGGAGAAAAATGATTTAATGAATCCCAAGACAGTGGAGTGAAATCAGAGCTCTGACAATACTAATAAGTTATGAAAGTTAGTGGAAGCCTGGGAATAGAGCAGGGAGCCCATGAGCACGTGAGGATGCCTTAGAAGAGATTGGTTTCCACAGACTTTCAAAGAGGGCTGTTCAAAATCCTCCTAGTGCTTGTGGTGGCACTTCAAATGCTATTACCTGCTGGTCTTCCAGATACACTCCCTGGAAGGAAGTAGGAGGAGGAGGGGAAAGAAGAGAATGGAGACGTATAAACGAGTGGAAGTCATAGGCTAGACTAGAGACTCTCTGATCAGGTTTCCTCATCCACTCCCTCTTCCTTTTCAAATCCAGAGAGCGGAGGACAAGCAGAGGAAATGGGAGGGCTGGGCAGACACGGTGGATTCCTTCCCACCAGTCCTCTGCCTGAACACCTCAAAGGCCAGGTCTTGTGTGCAAATCCCAAAGGATTGGTGAGGGAAGTTGAGAATTGACACAATTAAATGTATTGTTCAAAATGTTATACTCCTGTTGGAAAGCACATCATGATAATCTCAACTACATATATTGTCAGTATTTCTTCAACAGTTGAAGACGCGGCTCCTTGAAAAGGCTTTTTACTGAGTTTGCTTAGTTTGATTTTTTTAACGGCTACTGTCATCTCATTGTCATCTTTGTATTGACTGCATTTTATAATTGTACTAGCTTTTTGTTACCCGGCGTTCCCCGGGTAACAAAATAATTTTCCAGAGTTTATGAGTTTTGCACCCCTCCTCGCCCCCCACGTCGAGGGGGGGCCGAACCCGGACTCCAACGGCGTCGGGAGCATCGCCGGTCGTCCCGGCAACCCCGAAAACTATGGATTCGACGCCGATTTTGGCTATTTTCAACCATTTTCATGCGGGGACCCCATGTACCCCCACCCCTGGGGGCGCTAGGGGGGCCCGACCCCTGTGAAGAGCCAAGGGCAAAAAGACAGGAATTTCCAATTGTTATGGCAACCAGCTGGGCAACGCGATAAGGGATGAGCCAAGGGCGGAAGCCTGCTACTAGGTCAAGAGGCTACACCCAAGGAGAAAGGACAATAGGCATAAACAAGCATATGTGTTTACAGATAATAGTTTGAGTATGTGCAAAACGCTTTAGCAAGCATCTATAGCTAATACCACGTTTACCAATACAAGGCTACGCATGCTCAGAAGTGTTATGGGGCAAGCACCCCTAGAAATGTATAAAAAGCTTTTTGTAACTCTGTTCTTGGCCATTTGCCTGTTTCGAGCATATGGTCCTGCACGCGTGAGTAAAACTCTTTTCTCACTTCACTCCTCGGCCTGAGCGTTGTCTATCCGCATCACATTTTCGAGTACATAAACTGGTGCCGAGTGACCCGGATAGCTGCGTACAGCCGAAGCAGGCTGTTTGCCTGCCCTGTGGATTCTCCGTCAGCAGGGAACGTAGGGTGGCGGCGTTGACTATCCAGCGGCCGCACCCTTGTTTTAAGGGGGGATCCTCGTCGTTGCCACCAGGCGCAGTACGCTGCCGGAGGACCCCGTCTGGGCGCTAAGGACTGAGGTGTCGCAGAGGAAGCCGGCTAAGGTAAGACCCCGGGGCAAGGTCAGAGAGGGTATCCTCGCCAGATCCCTCGGAGACAACAGAGTGGGGGCTGTGGCTCAGCTAAAACCCTCCGTGTGTCAGGTATTTGGGAGGTGCGCGCACGTGTGTGAGTGATTGTGTGAAAGGAATCTGGGGACGGGTGCACGCCCAAACCAGTCAATTGAGTGCGGACTCTGGACATACCGCGGTTCCGTTCTCGGGCGACTGAGACGGCCGGTGAACAGAGGAAGCGGCTGTTACCCTTTGTGTTTCGTGTGCGGCTGGACCCCTCACCAGTCTGCTCTTTACCCCATTTCCCTCTTGTGTTCTTGCCTGTTGTTTCGTGATGGGAGGGGGTGGCTCGAAGCAGGGATGTACCCCTTTGAAATGTATGTTAGACAACTTTGATGTTTCCTATGGGAAGCAGGATTTTGGAGTCACCCTAGATGCAGGGACCCTACAGACACTTTGCACAAAAGAATGGCCCGCATTAGTCCCCGAATGGGATAGTCAGGGCACCTGGGACGTAGTCTTAGTAAATAAGGTCTATCAGGCAGTTACCACCGGACACCCCCACGTAGATCAATTTCCTTACATATCTTGCTGGCTGCAGTACTGTCAAAAAAACCCCGCCTGGGCACAGAAATGCATAAGGAAGTGGAGGAAACAAAACAATGAAGCAAAACAGATGATAGTTGCTACTGTAGAGCGAGCCGAAACTGAGGCCCCACGAAAGAAAGAACGCTTCCAGCAGCTCAGAGAGCAGAAACAGAAGCAGGAGGAGGAGCGTCTCAAAAAGGAGTCTCAAGAAACAGAAGCCCCGCAGAAATACCAGAACATCCTGGAGGAAGAAATCCCTTTCATACCACCACCTGCCTTCAATCCTGTTTACCCCCAGCTACAGCAGCAACCGCAGCAAATTCCCCCACCTCCTCAGCATCCAGCTCCAGCAGCCCCACTTCTCCAACAGCCAGTACCAGCTACTGCAGAACTCATCACCTTCGCTACCCCTACCTCGCCACCAGCATCTGCTATCCCTTCTGCCGCCACTAGAATGGGCAGAAGCCCCTGAGTTCCAGCCACGAGCAACCGCCGCTGCTGCCAAATTCGACCCGCTTGTGAACGAAACACGCTTTCTCCGATGTGGACCAGCGGGGGGAACGCGAATGTATTCGGGATGGAGGAAGGAAACGGAAAGGGACTGGGACGAAAGAGTATCTGGATTGGCCAACCCCACAGCCCGGAGGGAATTTTGGGAAGCTTGTCGGGATGGAGGAAGGAAAGTCTCAGACCCAGATGACATGACGGGGGTTGGGCAATTTCCACTGCGAACGCAAACTGAGACGTACCAGGACGGCCGAAATCGGACGCAGACCAGAGTCACCATCTCTTACATCCCGTTCAGCACTGTCGACCTGCATAACTGGAAATTACAATGTACCCCATTTGGAGAAGACCCCACTCCACTCACTTCTTTGCTGCAATCCATCATGGTGACCCACCAACCCACTTGGGCAGACATTCAGACGCTGATGAACGCCCTATTCCAGAGCGGAGATAGGCAGAAAATCCAGACGGCCATGGAGGCGGGGGTGACCAGACGGAACGACACCCAGAGGTGGCAAGCTCCCCTGCAAGATCCAAACTGGGACTTCAACAACGCAGATCAGCAGACCCTGCTAGTGAACTATCGCACCCTTTTCATCGAGGGGGTACAAGCAGCAGGAAGAAAAGTTGTGAACTTCAGCAAAGTGGGAGCCGTCATCCAGGGGTCAACCGAGAGCCCAGGAGATTACCTAGAAAGACTGAAAGCCGCCTACTCCATGCATACTGAAGTGGATCCAAATGACGTCATTAATCAACGCCTGATCAATCAACAGTACGTCCAGAACGCCTTTAAGGACATAAGAAGAAAACTTCAAAAGCTGCCAGGTTTCCTAGAAATGTCCACAGCCCAGTTAGTAGAAGTAGCGCAAAAAGTCTACGGGAGCCGGGACATAGAAGATGAAAGGCAGGAAAAGAACATCAAGCAGATGGCGGCCATTGTTCGTGGAGAAGACCCATACGCAAATGGCCGAGGCAGGGGGAAAGGTGAGAGAGGACGTGGCCAGGCAGGCAGAGGAAGAGGCAGAGGACGTGGAAGAGGGGGCGGAGCCTGTTTTAATTGTGGAAAGTACGGCCATTTCAAAGCCGAATGTGAGGAGGAGAAAAAGACCACCGTCATGCATCAAGCGGAAGCCCAGTGACGGGGCCCCGGCTCCGCCACCAGCCCCCACCAAACGCCGGAGCCAATGGTGGAAATAAAAGTGGGGCAAAAGACTGTACCCTTTCTAGTAGATAGTGGAGCCACAGTGTCAGCCTTAAACAAGAAACTTGGGACAGAAACGGGGAAAGCTTTAACTGTAGTTGGAGCTACTGGGAAGTCAGGAAAACAGAAACTACTAGATCTAGACCAATGCACAATCGCGGGAAAGACTTTCAAACATACCTTTGTCTGGACCCCAGACTGCCCATTGAACCTGATGGGAAGAGATCTTCTGTGCAAATTGCAGGCTCGTTTAACTTTCGGCAAGGAAGGGCAGTTTAAACTCGAAGTGCCTGATGAAGAGGCTTGTGAAGTAGAGCTGCCCATGGCAAATGCCTGGAAATACAAGACTGTGTGGGAACAGTCCGAGCCAATGACAACGCAGATGATGATGCTTTCACTGGAGAGGGAAAGCGAAATCCCAGAAGAGGTTTGGGCAGAAAAGGGGGGTGTAGGAAAAGCCCGCAACTGTGCTCCAATAGTCATCACCTTAAAAGCAGGAGCTACCCCGATATCCCAGCGCCAATATCACATCCCCGAAGAAAAAAGGAAAGGACTGTGGCCAACCATTAAGAAGTTTTTGGACTGGGGAGTCTTGAGAGAATGCAGATCTCCATGGAACACACCTTTGTATCCAGTTGAAAAGCGAGTTAAGGGAGAATTTCGTCCTGTCCAGGACTTGAGAGAGGTTAACTCCCGAGTAGAACCCATGACTCCCCTAGTGGAAGACCCATATACCATCCTCAGCAAGCTCAACCCAAAACATCACTGGTACACAGTACTTGACCTGAAAGATGCCTTCTTCACAATACCTGTGCATGAGAAGTCACAGCCAATCTTTGCCTTTACGTGGGAATGGGCTGGAAAAAGAATTCAATTAGTATGGCCCCGATTAGCACAAGGTTTCATCCATTCTCCGACCATATTTGCAGAAGCCCTGGCAAGAGATCTGCAGAGATGGGAGAAAGAAGAAGGAGTGACATTGGTCCAATACGTTGATGACGTCTTACTGACCGCTGAAGCAAGAGAAAAGTGTGAAAGGGCTACCGTGAGTCTTCTGAAACACCTTTGGGAGGCAGGCTACAAGGTGTCAAGGGAAAAAGCCCAGATGGTGCAGCAAAAAGTGACATACCTGGGTTTCCTCCTGGAGGCGGGACAGAAAGCATTAACACCAGAGCGAGTGAAGACCATCTGTGAGACACCAGAACCAGAATCACGGCGAGCCCTACGTGCATTTCTCGGTCTCTGTACCTACTGCCGTTTGTGGATCCCAAACTTTGCCACCCATGCGCAGCCCCTGTACGACGCCACGAAGGGAGGAGACAAAGAGCCTTTCCAGTGGGGAAAAGAGCAGCAGGAAGGTTTCCGAGCCCTGAAAGAAAGCTTAGCGCATGGAAGTGCCCTGGGATTGCCAGATGTGTCCAGACCATTCACCCTGTTCATCACCGAAAAAGAAGGCATTGCAAAGGGAGTACTGACCCAGAGGCTAGGAGGAAAATATAGGCCATGCGCATACCTGTCAAAATGCTTAGATGGGGTGGCAAGAGGATGGCCCCCGTGCCTCCGAGCCGTAGCTGGATGTGCTTTGCTGCTTCAAGATGCCAGGAAACTGACTTTCGCTGGACACATCATTGTAAAAACCCCACACTCTTTGAGACCACTGCTTGCTGAAGGGGGACTGGGCTGGCTTACCAATAGCAGAATTTTAAAGTATCAGATGGCCCTTCTAGAAGATCCCTCAGTAGAACTGCAGGTGTGTGGAACTCTAAATCCTGCCACGTTCCTACCAGATGAAGAGGGAAAGCCATGGCATGATTGCAAAGTCACCGTACAGCAAACCTGGAAACCCAGACCAGACTTAACGGACATCCCTCTCAAAAACCCTGATGAGGAATGGTTTACAGATGGAGCCTCAATGGTAGAGGAGGGAATCCGAAAAGCTGGATATGCTATTGTTAGTAGCCACTCAGTGATCGAGGCAAAATCTTTACCAGTAGGAACATCAGCACAATTAGCAGAACTCGTAGCAGTTATCAGAGCTTGTCAGTTGGGCGAAGGGAAAAGATTGAACCTTTTTTCAGACTCGCGCTTTGTACACAGTACTGTTCATGCTAATGCCGTTCTGTACAAAGAACGTGGAATGCAAGATGCTAAGGGAAAGCCGCTGAAATATCGAGCAGAAATAGAGACTTTGTTGGACAGCATCCAAAAGCCAAAGGAACTTGCTTTCATGCACTGCAGGGGGCACCAGAAAGGAGAAGGAAAAGTAGAGCGAGGGAATCAACGTGCAGACCAAGCTGCAAAACATGCTGCCAGAAGCCAAGATGAAGAAGTGACGCAGCTGCCGCTACTACCAGAGGTAGACAAAGTGCTGGAAGATTGGTGGTATGAGGATCAAGACCATGACACAGCAAAAGGACTCAGAGCTAAGTTCAAAAATGGGAAATACCTTCTCCCTGATAAAAGACGTTTGATACCCCGCAGAAGCGTCAGGCCACTAGTAGAAGCCTACCACGAATCTACCCATGCAGGGGGAGAAACAATGTATGAGGCAATCAAGCGAGTGTGCTACGCTCCAAACTTGTCAACACACGCACGAACTGTAGCAGCCAAATGTGCCACATGCGAAGTTGTCAATCAAAAAAGAGATCGCCCAGCCCAAGTAGGGACAGTTGAAGTAGGAATAGAGCCCCTGGAGTGTTTGCAAATCGATTTCACTGAAATGAAACGGGAAGGTAGATACAAGTATCTACTAGTAGCCGTCTGTACCCTAACCGGGTGGGTCCAAGCCAGAGCCACCGGCACAGAAACAGCCAGGGAGGTGGTCAAATGGCTTCTAGAACAACACATCCCAGCTTATGGTTTACCGCGCAGCATAAACTCGGATCAAGGCTCACACTTCATAGCAAAGGTGGTGCAAAATGTCTGTGAAGCGCTGGGGATACAGTGGAAGTGTCACACCCCACTGCGCCCCCAGAGTTCAGGAAAAGTAGAAAGCATGAATCGCACCATTAAAGAGTACATAACCAAAATGAGCTTAGAAACGGGACTGGGATGGGTACAGCTGTTGCCACAAGCTTTGTTCAAAATTCGAAACACCCCCTATGGGAAGCATCAATTAACCCCTTACGAATCAGTATTTGGACGTCCGTCGCCGATTTGGCGAGCTTTTAAAGACACACGGGGGGTCCCCAGGGATGTATTGGAATGGGGAAAGACCATACTAAGCCTCAGGAAGCATTTAATGTCACAAATACCGTTGCCTTTGTTAGACCCAACTCATGACATAGAGCCAGGAGACTATGTAATGGTTAAGAAATTTAGAAATGACCCCTTGACTCCCAAGTGGAAAGGACCTTTTCAAGTTATGCTCGTAACGCCCACAGCTGTCAAGTGTTTTCAGGTTCAGCGTTGGCTCCACTGCAGCAACGTGAAAAAGGTGCGACCACCCGAACCATCATCCACCAGAGACGCAGTGACAAAGCCCGAGTGGACGGCGGAACCTGCAGGAAAACTCCGCATCAGGCTGAGGCGACAGAGGGACCCGCGCAAGCCGCAGAAAGAACCACGGAAGCCAGACACACCCGGAGATCAGGAATGCGTGGGAGAGCCCCTGGTGCCAGATTGGATGCAAGAATGAAGCTCTGCGGAACCTCACCAGAGATTATAAGAACTTTACACTCGCCTGTCTTAACTTTTGAACACCCAAAAATCATGTTTGGGGGAGGGGGAAGAAAAGCAAATTTGTTGATGATGGGTTTAATGTTGCTAATATTTGGTACACCACACTCAGTACACGGGGAACATTTGGGACCATGGTCAAGCAATTCCTATTTTACCAGCATACAGGAGTATCAGAAGCTTCTAAACATCACAAACTGTTGGGTTTGCAGCCACCTGCCCATCAAAATAGGAGGGGGAATACCCATGATAGCATACCCGTTTAGTTTCCTTGAATGGGAATCAAGCCAAAAGCTAATAGATGTGTGGGTGGGAAAAGCTCAAACCGCTTATGCAGTATACAGCCTAGGAGCACGATTTTTAGTTCAAGCTGGAGTATGTTGGACACACACACACACACACACAGGGACAGGTTTAAAGAATCGAGTTTACCTAGGTACATATGGAAGATGTAACGTAACACTATCTATAGAGCCTTACTGCAGAGAGTGTCCCGTCCCTGAAAAGAATAATACCTGTTGCGAAACCTGGTCAACCTTTGGGTACGACACAGGCTCCTCTCTTCTAAAGGGAAAAGTGAATGGGAAATATAGGACCTGGATATGGGAAGGAAAAGGGCTATTGATCAGTGCAGTGGTATATAACCTAGCTCAACAAATAACCTGGCCAGAGGACACTAGCACGCCCCTAAAGGGTGCGTGGCTGTTGTGCGGTAGGAAAGCTTATTCAGCAATATCCCCCAGATGGACAGGGACATGTACTGTGGGGAGGCTTCTTCCAGCTATTAGTCACCGAGCCTCATTGCCTCAGGGACACATTAGAAACGCCAGGGACGCAGGACCACTAGTTTACAGCGGAGCACAAGCTTTCTCTAGAGGGTTTTTCCCCTTCTCTGGGGCTGCTTTAAACTATGGGGACCTACACAAATTAAACAACTGGACAACAGGGATGTTTCAGAAAACCACCAAAGCCCTAAAAGACATCAACCAAGAAACTTCACAAATCAGAGAAGTCGTCCTAGAAAATCGCCAGGCGCTGGACACCATTTTAGCAAAAGGGGGAGGGGTCTGTGCGTTAATCCATAGCGAATGCTGTGTCTGGATTGACGATAAAGGGCCAAACATTACAGCGACTGTAAAAGCGATGGAAGAATCAATAGAAAAAGGTACACCTTACCAGCCAGGCTCGTTCTGGGAGGACCTGTGGTCGTGGCTGCCAGGAACTGCTTGGGTACGAAAATTAGTAATGGGAACAATCCTTTCCGTAGTTGTAATAATACTGCTGGGATGTCTGTGTCAGTGCACGCCCACTCTGTTCAAAGCATTTTCGCGTCTTTTCAAAAAAGAAAAAAAGCCTATACGCATTGCTTTGCTGGCACCTACTGGTTGGAATCATAATTGGAAATAAAAGGAGGGAGTGAAGAGCCAAGGGCAAAAAGTCAGGAATTTCCAATTGTTATGGCAACCAGCTGGGCAACGCGATAAGGGATGAGCCAAGGGCGGAAGCCTGCTACTAGGTCAAGAGGCTACACCCAAGGAGAAAGGACAATAGGCATAAACAAGCATATGTGTTTACAGATAATAGTTTGAGTATGTGCAAAACGCTTTAGCAAGCATCTATAGCTAATACCACGTTTACCAATACAAGGCTACGCATGCTCAGAAGTGTTATGGGGCAAGCACCCCTAGAAATGTATAAAAAGCTTTTTGTAACTCTGTTCTTGGCCATTTGCCTGTTTCGAGCATATGGTCCTGCACGCGTGAGTAAAACTCTTTTCTCACTTCACTCCTTGGCCTGAGCGTTGTCTATCCGCATCACATTTTTGAGTACACCTGCAGTCTTTGTGGCCAGGCCGCTACGCTCCCGCATGCCGAGTCTGGCACCAATCGGTCCAGGCGTTCCAGCAGGGCATGGCGGACATTCTGTCTCGCACCCCTTCTCGCACACCACACCGAGGCGGGGCAAACCCAGACTCCGCCGGCGTCGGGACCGTCGCCGCTCGTCCCGGTGACCCTGGAAACTATGGATTTGATGCCGATTTCGGCTGTTTTCACATGGGGACCCCCTCATACCCCCACCCCCAGAGGCGCTAGGGGGGCCCGATCCCCGCAGGGTTTGTGGCCAGGCTGCTAGACTTCCGCATGCCGAGTTTGGCGCCAATCGGTCCAGGCATTCCAGCGGGGCCTGGCGGACGTTGTGTCTCGCACCCCTTCTCACCCCCCACACCGAAGGGGGGCCGAACCCGGACTCCTTCGGCATCGGGACCATCGCCGCTCGTCCCGGCAACCCCGGAAAATCATGCCGATTTCGGCTGTTTTCAACCATCTTCACGCGGGGACCCCTGCGTACCCCCACCCCTGGGGGTGTTAAGGGGCCCTAACCCCCGCAGTGTTTGTTGCCAGGCCACAAGGTGTATGTGTGCCGAGTTTCGTGCCGATCACTCCAGGCGTTGTGGAGCCTATGCGAAACATACACACATACACACCCACGCTCTTCTTTATATATATAGATTGCAAACTGCCGTGTGTGTGTGTGTGTGTGTGTGTGTGTGTGTGTGTGTAAAAACTGTCTTCATCTTTTGTGAATATTATAAGCTTATAATTCCACACAGCCTCTCTTTAAAAGACAGTGACAACTGAGATCCAACCACATCCCTGGAAAAATTGTTCCATTTTTCAGCTCTGGAGCATATCAACACATTAGCCCAGCTTCACACTGCTAATACAAAAGCATTAATATCTTGGGACAACATGTGGCTCTTGTTCACTATTTGCATTTGGTCCAACAAATAAACAAATACAAACCTTTATTAGGCATACGTAAAACAACCAACAAACAACAATATCATACAAAACAATAAGCCCAAGACATCATTCCAATACAGAAAGAGGGAAAGGAAAAAGAAATAACAAAAAAGATGGCCAATCTAGCCACAGTCACAACTCCCCAATGTCAGACAACAAGTGCCTGGGGATTTTCAAGATGAACTTGGGAACCGCGCAGCTGGGAGAGTTATGTGCTCATTGTCACCCTCCAACAAAAACTGAATGTTAACATTTTCTGGATACCCTGTTTTAGAGTGAAGCAATGGGACAAAGTATTGTTGTCTTAGCTCCTGGTACCTGTTGCAGTGCAACATAATGTGCAAGAGGGAGTCTACCTTGCCTGAGTTGCAATTACATAGACGATCTGCCTTAGGAACGCTTCTAAACCTACCAAGTAGGTCATTGGATAGCATCACATTGCAACGTGCCAATGTGAAAGCCCTCTGTTCATTTGGGCGCTCCAGAAAGGTCAGGTACCCTTGGTTGTTGTCCAAAGGTGCTTTTGAGCTGAAAATTTAAAGGGGAACATTTTTTTGCGTGCTACACCCAAAATCTCTTGCCTTTCTATGTCATATAGCCTATTCGTTAGTAGCATATTGGTAGCCACTAAAGAGGGTATTCCTTATAGGTCGGCCTCAAGACCCATTTGTTGGATTTTCTTGTAAAATAAGGCTAGGCAAGGAGATAACATTGGATCAGCCACCAACCCCTTTAGCAGTGGATCTTGTTCAGCCATATAACAGGCTTTGGCCCAGTATTTTAAGAATCTGGACCATGCATGTAACCCCACTCTTTATTGGCCTGTGTCTAAGCACAGCACTGCATACGGAACACAATGTGGTACACCAAGTGTTTTGTATAAGAAGCTAGACTGGATCTTTTCAATCATATAATTCAATGCTGGCATCCACACAGGTATACCATAAAAAAATTTGGGGAATGACTTTAGCATTAAAAGCTTGAAGATCGGCCAGAATAAACAAATTGTCCCAGAAAAATAAACTGAATTGTGGCTTGCACAACTAATTTAGAGGGATTAATTTCAGCAGAGCAGTGCAGGGACCAAGAATGCCTATAGTGGAACCTAAGGCCAAGATACTGAAATTCCTTGACCCTGTTGTATCGAGTTCCCATTGAAATACCATGACTGCGGGTTCCACGAGTTCCCAAATATTACTATCTTAGATTTTTCATAGTTTATTTGCAAGGCATTTGTGGTCAGATATTCAATACAAGCCTTAACCAGTCTTCATAATCATATCTTAGTGCGTGAGATATGGGCCATATTGTCTGCGTATAAAAGCAAAGGTGTTTCCACCAAGCCCAATTTGGGGCAGTGCATGTCATAATTAGATAGAAAGGGAGCCAGATCATTAATAAAAAGATTAAACAAGGTGTGTGCCAGCACACAACCCTGCTTGACCGCTCTATTAATCGGAATTGGAGCCGAAAGGTCACCACATGGGGTTAATTTCAGTTGGCAGGAGTTGTTTAGTGGACAGCACGAATTAATTCAAGTAGACTTATCAATTCCCATCTTCTCAAGTTTTCCCTAAAGCCTATCTCTATCAGAGTCGAAGGCAAACTTTAGATCAAAAAATGCCAAAAATAGTCGAGATTTATTTTGAGTCACTTGTTTGGAAATTTAATGGGATAATACCACACAGTGATCAATTGTGGACTTATTTGGTCTAAGGCCTGCTTGCTCCAGGCCTATAATATTATTGTCAGATATCCAAGATGAAAGTTTCCTAAGTAGGTGGGTTGCATACATTTTCCCTGCAACATCCAGAAGACTTATTGGCCTGTAGTTAGATGGATGTTTCTTTTCTTTTTTAATGATTGGGACCAGAATTGATCTGGTCCAGGCGTCTGGGAATATTCCATATTTGTCCATTCTAGTTAATAATTCCACAATAATTGGGGCTTAGCAGCCTGGCACATTTGGTCTTCCAGGTTTTGACTCTTTGTTTCTGATTTAGTGTTCTTTCCCTCTCCCTCTCTGCCCCCAGATATGACTTGAGGGCAAGCAAGTCATAAATGGTTTTCTCTGTGCAAACACAGGCACACATCAATGGTCGTACTATGACATTTAATTCTACCAAGAGAGTGGCAAAGAATAAGTTGCACTATAGATTTTCACGGCACCTACCTACAATAGGTAGGAGTAACCTGTTTTTATGAATTTTCTTCTAAAAGAATACTGGAGATCAGCAAATTATCTCAGGGTGCAATCCTAACCTGGATTTAGGCCGGCACAGTTAATCCAGCAAAGTTTGGCCGGCACAAGGGCCACTGTAAAGCACGTTTGGACCACTCTCAAAGTCAGGGAGGATGGCACACATCTGTGCGCCGGACTCTGACTCCGAGAGTGGTCCAAACATACTTTACGTACCAAACACACCAAACATCCTTTGTGTCAGCCAAACTTTGCTGAACTAACTGTGCCGGCCTTACTCCAGGTTGGGACTGCGCCCTCAACCCTTTCACAACTCAGCCTCTGTTGTGAGTAATCTCTGTTCTTCCCCTGACCTGCTGGCATTAGGCCAGAAGGCTAGTATCTTAATGGTTAAATGGCTATACTAAGGCTGAAGGCACTGACATTAGAAAAAAGCTGGCTAGGGAAATTCATCCCACTTTGCTGGGTTCTGATAATAAGGCAGATTTGTGGTTGCTTATTTACCTGGCACGTTTCCCCAGTATGGGCTCAGAATGGCTCAGCTAGAAGCCTGAAGAATATTCAGAAGCTACAGCAGTCCCTAGCTCGTGGCACTAATTAGAAAGCAAAAGAGCAACTTGATTGGCAGCTGCTGTTAGCTATTTTGTGCTACATGCTGAACCTGCCTCGGTTATTTTGAAAAGGGGAGTTGCAAGCTTTATTCAGTCTTTGCTCTCTGCATGCTGCTAGGATTTGAGCACTGGAGCCAACATGCTGCTGTGCTTGTTCTGCTTTTAATGACCAGCAGCAGAAAAACACCTTTGTCTGCCAAAGACGGGGCCTGGTAGAGGCCTGTTCTGTCTTTCTTGTAATGCTTCAGAGATTTCTAAAGCTCTTGTTCTTCCAGAATCTGAAATTTACACACACACACACACACACACACACACACACACACACAGAGAGAGAGAGAGAGAGAGAGAGAGAGAGAGAGAGAGAGAGAGAGA
>JAJKFI010000048.1:7774342-7834420 GCA_029204185.1 Lerista edwardsae
GAGAGAGAGAGAGAGAGAGAGAGAGAGAGAGAGAGAGAGAGAGAGAGCGCTCAGGGCTCTGATATTTACCTCCTTTTTGATAGATAAAAAGAAACACTGAAGAACTGATTAGCCTCTTGAGAACCAAGTAACTAAAAACCAGGCTGGGGGGGGGGAGAACTGTGCCCCTTTCTAAGAATCCAAGCGCACTTCCTCAGACCTTATCTGGTCCTGTGTGACAAATCTGAGCTTGCTTGACATCACTACTGCCATTTTACAATGTCCATTTTAGGAAATAGCAAAGCATGCCTTACCTAAATATGCATTTACATTGCATTTTCCTTGAGTCATATAGTCTTCTACATGCAGTGAGTGGGAGGGTGGAAGGGAGGTGAAACAGGGCGAAGGGAGGGTGGCCACACGGGCCAACTGGCCCAGGGAGAGGGTGGAGGCAGGATCTGGCTGGATCCTAACCTCTGTTCCCTGGCTAGCCAGCCCTGATCCAGGCTGCTCAGACTTGTACCAGCGATTTCACTGGTGCAGCCCTAAGCAGCCAAATAAAGCTGCCTGGGGCTTACCCAGGGCAAGGGGAAAATATCCTCTTGCCCCGTGTGAGCTTCAGGTGCCTCCCAGTACAGCCTACAGTGCAGGGCTGACAGCCTCCCTGCTCCAACACAGGTTAGGATTGGGCCGACTGTAATGTGACTCAGCCTTCATCTGCACCCATTACCTGTAACTGATGGACTGGGAAACAAACACACCAGAAAAAAAGATGCTAAAAGCTTGAATGGGTTTGGAGACCTGCATCCTCATCTCCCTATATTTAAACTGCAGGAGCAGCTCCTTGCAAGCTGCAGAAGCTTAGGGCAGTTAGGGCTATCTGCTTTTTGAATAGCCCCAGGGCTTGAGGGAATTAGTTAGCTGATCTTTCCATCCCCCGCCCCCGCTTTCATTGGAGGCTCTTCAGGACTCACCAGAAATCAGGACCCAACTCACCAAGTGGGTCCCGACCCACAATTTGAGAAACACTAATCTTGGACACTTTGCAAGACCTGAACAAGGACTTGACAAATGGGGTAACTAGCAACTCAATCCTAACCAACTTTCCAGCGCTGATGCAACCTTAATGCAGCCCCAAGGAAAGAAAACATTTGTTCCCTTACCTTGAGGAGGCCTCTGTGACTTTCCCCCACCACAGAATGCAGCTTGTGCCCTGTTGGCATGACTGCATCCGTGCTGGAAAGTTGGTTAGGGCTGGGGTATAAAATGTGTGTGTTCTGCCTTTATACCATAATGAGACAAAACAACATTGCTTTTGAGCCAGATTGATGACAGGCATGCCCCAGTATCTGTGGGGATGTGTTCCCGCTTCTACTGAGTTACTGGAAACAGTGGATCAGAACGAACCGCTTCCCCAGCTAGGTAAGCTGAAAGACGCTGTGGCAATGGCAGCACTACCCTAAAGGCTCCAAGGGGGTAGACTGTACTCTCACGATACACTCCACTGGAACCAATGTGCTCTGGATACTGTTCAGAGCATGTGAGTTTGGAGAACTGGGTTACTGACAGCTGCAGTAGCAGCACTTCTCTGAGGGCTCTGGAGGGGTGGATCATGACAAGTGCATGGGTTTGGAGACCAGTATCTTCATAGCCAGGGCGGCAGCATGATATGGAGCAGATCCGGATCCACGGATAACTGGAACCATGGATATGGGGATACACTTATACCTTCTTTTAATACAGTGGTTCCCAAACTGTGGGTCGAGAGCCAATTTCAGGTGGGTCACAAAACACCTAGAGCAGCCATATTGAGAATATGGGAAGATAAGATACTGGGAAGAGGGAGGACTGTGACGTTGTTCTGCTTGTGTCAGGGTTGTAAATAGGCTTTTTTATCTTTCTGATTCACTTTGCTATTGAAAATGGCTGAGAAATAACTCAACTTATTGCTGCATTCTCTGGCGTCACAAAGATGGCACTTCCAGCAATGGCTTCTGATGGGTCCCAGACAAATTGTCATTCTAAAAAGTGGGTCCTGGTGCTAAAGAAATTTGAGAACCTCTGTTTTAATGTGTTCAGCCCAACAGATTCAATTTCTTAATATCTCATCTTTTAAAATTTTAAACTCTTTGCACCTACCTATGCTTAAATACTGTGGAGTAAAACAGGCTACCGGTAAACAGATATTGGTCTGACATAAGGAACTGAGGTAATCTCACATGTCTAGAGAGGTGAGCCTTGTCAGTTGAACTGAGAATGTTCATTCTTCCATCCATCAATCCACTGCATCAACAAGGTCCTCCCATCCTTCCACATCACATATTATTTCCGTTTAAGAAATCCCAAACTGGTTACAGAAATCTAGCAAAAAATGATTTTTAAAAAAATAAATAACCCCAAATATAGTCATTCTAATGCCTCTTGTTTCTTGGAAACAATGCGGCTGCAAACCAATTCCAAAACTGGGATTACTCTTTCAAAAGTTTTCAGCCAAAGGAACAAGATAGTCAACTCTTTCCGAAGGGCCGCTACCTCCTTTATTCAAATAGACAAAGAAATTGATCCAAGTTTTAAGATTTCACTTCAGAACACAAAAATACAATGTGAGCTTTGCTCTCCAAACCAGTGGCAGGGCTCCAGATTTTTAAACTGAGATATCAGGAACACCCATTCAACTATTCTCAGGTGGGATCAGCGCACATCTTAAAGCTTTGGGGGTAGAGATACTCTTGTCTGTAAAAAAGGAAATATGACAAACAGCTGCCACAGGGAACCTGACTTCTCAAGATCTTTTTGGCTTTTCTTCTATGTTGGAGAGATAGTACAGTATTAGAAGGCTACAAAGCTGAGCACTTTCTGAAGACAGCAACATCTTTAGCAAGGACTAATGATAAAAGCATGAGGGTAGCTACAGACACTGTTTGCTGGGAGGAATGGGAGGGGGCTTGAAGATAGTCCAGAGCAGCCTTATCCACTTCTCCCCCAAAGTCTCCAACTCCGGAAACTGCGTTGGCTGGAGGAGTTCTGAAATGAGTTGGTTTTTGTCTCCAGTGCTGCCTGTCCCTGAATACAGGAGTCCTGGCAGATTCAGCTAATAGGAGGAACACACACACACACACACACACACACACACACACAGGGCTCAAAGCAACCCCAGGCATTAACTGACGGCAAGATCCCACACTTTTGGATCACAGGGTGTTCTTGCCATGGCAATGGAAAGTGTAATGGAGAATTTGTTAGGCTTGGATTTTCCCTTCCCACAGATTTTCATCTGTGCATGCTCTTAAAAAAATCCTAGGACTACTGATGTTATAAGGCAGCAGTCTCCAAACTGGAGACCTCTACAGTGGGGAAAATCATCCCCAGCATGAATGGCGCTTTGTGTTCTGCTGGGGATGGTGCGAATGACCCCTACTACAGCTCCTGGGGTCTTCACAACCAGCCACACACATGTGGAATGCCATGCACAGGGCTTCCTGGGGCAGCAGACCCCAGAATCACCTGGCCATGAAAACCCCTGGGAGCTGTAGTAGGGGTTTTTTGCCTGGCGCAATGCAAGCTTCTGCTCACACAGGGGAAATTAATATAAGGGAGGTGTTGGATCTGGCCCGGGGGCTGGAGTTTGGAACCTCCTGTCATAGGGTCATTTAACTCTATGGAGGAGTTACAATCACTGGAGGATGCTATCACACCTTTTTACCTAGCCAGTTCAATCAATCAATCAATCAACAGGTACTTATATACCGCTTTTCAACACGAAGTTCACAAAGCGGTTTACAGGCAAATAGTAATAATAATAAAGTTAAATGGCTCCCTGTCCCAAAAGGGCTCACAATCTAAAAAAAGGCAGCCCGCCAGCAACAGCCACTAGAAAGACTGCGCAGGGGTGGACACAGTCAGTGGACACAGTCAGTTGGCTGCCCAGTCAGTGGACACATGCTATTTCCAGCAGGTGGGTTAGCACAATCTGGGAAAATATTCCCCGAGAACATCCATCCATCTGGAATGCCATGCAGCTCTTCTATAAATGTGCTGGATCCAAAGGAAACAGGACTACTGCAAACAAATGACTCAAAAACTTTTAGGATGCCAGAATTAGTGTAAGGAGGTCAAAAATAGAGGAAAGTGTGGACAAAAATAAGGAGAACACAAGGATTTTTGTCACAATATGTTTGCACTTGCACAGTCACACGCTTAGACACATGCTGGGTATACATGCATATGCTTAAAGATGCATATGCTTAAATTTTCAATGGCTGCAACTTCTTTCCTAGGGTACATTACATGGGAAGACCCACCACTTACTGAAAGCCCTAGTACATTTGGAAGCTGCCTCAACGCAGCATCACCATAGTATTGCATCACCATAGACAAGAACAGTATTAACCCGGTATGTATCCACCTTCGCCAGAGACGCACTCGCCTACTCCAGTATGTATCCACCTTACATCCTACTTTATAAATGCATGTATCCACCTGGTTCTAACATTGATTCTCTTTCTTTACATTATTTTCTTTACATTATCTTTACATAAAAAGTATTATTAATGCACTGAAACACGGCCTAATGTACAACAAAGGGGGTTCATGGTCTTGATGGGTATTAACCCGGATGGTCTCGATGGTGGGTGTACTGTTATATCCCCCACACCTGGCACAATTAATTATCCTATCAGGATAAAGGGCAGTTTCTCCTGATTGCATTACTAGCTGAATGGAACCTTCTTGATTCGATTTGCATTCCTGACCCCAGCTATGATCTCACACCTTTTGCAAACACAAAGGAGATAGGCATGTAGTTTCAGCTCTTTCCCACACTCTGGAGCCATGTTTTACCAAATGGAGTCAAGCCATGGCCTAACCGTAGGTGGATACATACCGGGTTAATAGAGTGCATCCCAGCAAAGGTGGATACATACCGGGTTAATACCGACAAGAACACCCTGCAGCTCTTCCTTGCTTTGGAAGACAGAGCTACATTTCACACTGCTAGGCTTGTGCTGAACTGGGTTTCCACATGCAATTAAGTACAAGCGTGCCCCAGTGTCTGCTGGGGTTCCATTCTGGACAGCACCATGGATAACTGAAACTGTGGATACTGGTAACTCCTTTTTAAAGATTTAAAAACATCAGTGGTTTTGCTGCAACAACAACAAAAAAAGAGATGTGTTTAATGCTTCTTTTTAACAGGTGTCCCAGCATCCATGGTATCCATGGATAACTGAAACCTTGGATACCAAATCAGTGGATACTGGGGCATGCCTGTACCCATTTAACTGCATGGCTGAAAGCAGGACTCATCTCCATGTTTATCCAGTGTCTATAGCTTGGGTTTATTATTAAGTTCATAATAAATCATTATTATATTATTCTGCCCTGCTCAGTCCAAACTCACAGACCCTCTGGCCATGTGGTGGACAGACCAAAAAAGTCAGGACCCCAGTGTGCCAAAAAGGCACTACTGTGTGCAGACAGTGAAGGACAGATGTACATTGATCACACATCTGCTTCCCTTCAACTCTGCCATCTGGATGTGCCTTGACGCAGATACAACCATAAGGTTTTTTTAAAAATGGGAAGAAGCTGTTATGATGTTCCTTGTGGTACCAGTTCCTTGGGGCAGCAATTCCCTGCTTTTTCTCTCCTGCTGGAATTCCCCCTTGTAATCTGCACTCATTCTCTGCCTCTGTATGCCAATAAAAGGTATCATAATAAAAAAAAATTATCTGCCTCTTTTCCCTATCTATATGCCTCTAATCTTCTCTGCTCCTCTCCAGTAATGTGTAAACAAAGCCACTCCTGAAGGGTTAAGGGAGCATTTTAAAGGGACTCAGAGGCTCAGAAGAGCAAATGTTGAATATCTGTAATAATCCAGTACAAGTCTTGCTGCTCCGAGCCTGGAAGGAGCTATGCCCACTTCTTGCATATTTGCTTACAGGCAAGTTCCAAAGGCCTGTAAAGGACACTTCCTTGTTTTTGCTTCTAGTTTATTATTCACTGCAAAACACTCCCCTCCAATACCCCCCACGAAGCACACATGCTTGCTGCACCCCAAAGCCCTCCTTGGGGAGAATAACGGGAAAGGTGCTGCTATCAAGCCATTTCTTTTGCCAGGAATTATGTGATCACACAAGCCCATCAGCAGTTCCCCCAAGGCTTCCCATTTGCAACATAGGTCATATCAGGGATTCAACTGAAAAGCAAATACTGCCACCTACAGGTGGCACAGAGACTTAGCAGAACAAAGCAAGAATTATTTTTGTGGCATAATAGGGTCCGTCTGCACACATGTTGGAAAGAACCTGCCTGTACTTCCACTCCCTCCCTGCCACACACTTCACACAATTCTCTCCTCACCACACACTCCATACAATGCACAGAGGCATCAATCCACACTGATCCACAATCCAGCCATACAGCAAATGGAAGTAATTTTCATGGCAAGTACAGGCCACATTGTCTGCAATGTGAACAGGGTAGAGGAATGTGTGTGTGTGTGTGTGTGTGTGTGTGTGTGTGTGTGTGTGTGTATGAGAGAGAGAGAGAGAGAGAGAGAGAGCACATTGATTGCATTAATTTTAGGGCAGCTTCCTGTATGTCCAAATGCTTTAAATATTGAACTAAGAGTGCGTGAAGCTATTATGCAGGCTGAGCAGGCCCACATGGTACATTTCATTGAATCAATGAGCTGCTTGCCTCTTTTATTCAGCCACTAGATAGAAGATAATCATTTACTGTACTTACTTCATAGACCCAATGTGCCTACAAACATCCTGATCTATTATGGAGAATGTGCGACAGAATTCCCTCAGTAGGAACTAGTGCACTATCGGCATTACCATGAGCACATGGTGTGCAAATGAACATTGCACATTGATTGCATTAAAAAACCTGAGCAAAATAGCCTTCCAAATAAGGGCTTAACGTTGCTTCCATTAATGTTCCATTCCATTAATGTTGCATTCCATACATACATTGCACAAAGAAACAAGCACCAAAATTGGTGTCTTGAGAATCTTTTCATACCTCTTTTAAAAAGCAAGTTTCTAGACTTTAGGATTATGCGCTGAAAATGTACCAACAGCATTCTACAAAGGAAGAAACCTATGGAGGACAGCGATTCTAGGGGTCAGAGAAAGTAGTTGCTGTTTCACAGTATTACTCTGAAATACTCTGCAATTGAAATTACTCTGCAAACATTTGTTTCAGCTGTTTGAAACAGCAACTTACACACTGAGCTGTGGAAGCACCCGGAGTTTTGCCATAATAGACAATTTGTGACCTACAGTCACATGTACACACAAAATATTCAGGAAAACATAAAAGCTGGACCTGGGGTTGCTAGAAGCCAACACAAGCAATAAGTGAACATGAGAGCTGATGGCCCAGGGATCTTGGGGAAGTAGGTCACTGTAGGGCCAGCTAATCCATTCCACAAATTCATCTGGGCAACACTGCCATATGGTTTGTGACCATTTGAGGCCCTGAGGTGGAACATCAGAGCCTACTGTAAAAGCCATAGACAGAACCTTTAATATACTATACTTCAAGCATTCAATGACATTTCACAAATATCGCTTCAAGAATCCTTGCAAACAGGCCTCCAATATTGACTGGCCAGTAAAACCTTTTTCATGCCTTTTAGCTTGGCAACCCAAATTGGTCTGCAACATCAAACAAAAAATGCAATAAACATGTAAAACAGCCAACAATAGCAAATTAAAACAGATCAACAAAACACAACCTTCAACCTGCAAGATGGCTCACTCTCCAAAGTCCCACATGAGAAGGGTGTTTTTTAGTAGCCTTCAAAAAAAAAATCAGAAGGGTGGGAACAATATGGACCTCTCCTAGAAGGGAACAGGGTGCAACAACTGAAAAGGCCCTGCCTGCATGCATTGAGTTTTCACCGGCAGTGGCTTTGTTTGGTAGATATAAACACATGGTCTTGTTTGGTGGATATATGCACATGGAAATGGAAGCAAGTAGTCCTTCTATGGAAGCCCTAAATGGACCTCTGGTCATGACAAGCTGCCTGAATGGCATGCAGAAGTAGGCTGGAAGCAAATGCAATGTTTCCACACAGAGGGGTCACTAGGGTTTGTGTCACCAGTAAGGGAGGTCTGCACATCACCCTCCTGATGGACCACCTCTGTATCAAATCATAAAGAATAAATTTCATTATCATATGCACAGCCTAAATGCAGTGGCATCACTAGGGTTTATTCACTTATTTAATACATAACAACAACCACCATCACCCACCAAATCAGTAACTGGCAAAAAAAACCAGAGGCCAACTTGATGACGCTCACACAACGAAACAAGTATTATCTCTGATACATGGATATGAGTGCTGACTCATACTAACACCTTATTGGTTCCCTGCTGTGTCATAACAACATCTCATTGGCTCTCAGAACAATCAGTTTCATTGGTCAGTTTTGAGTTAACGAAGTCCACTTTTTGCGTTTTCCTTTTTGTGTTGGTTTTGGCTATAACTTGTGATAGTATACAGATATTTCAACGCTGTTTGTTTCATTACATTCTACTATAAATTCCACACCATATGATATATAGAATGATGCTATTATTTTACAATTCACGGTAGTAGAGGTGTCACACACATCACACTGCATGTCACCCAGTGCAGCCCACACATCCCACACCCCTAACAACATCACTGCTTCCAAAGAGATCAAGTGGCTCCCATGAACAGCCTGGCTACAGAACTCTGAACCAGTTATAGCTTCTAGATGTTTTTTGAAGGGTAGCCCCACGTAGATCACATCACAGTAATCCAAATGAGATATAACCATGACCTGGGCCAATTCTGCCTTTCTGAAGGAAGCATGCAGCTGGCACACAGACCAGAGCTGCACACACACATAATATACCCATGTTACAAATGAAGCACAGTTGCTAAGAGAAAAGCTGCTTTTAGCTACTATATTAAAGATTTCCAGATAGGGCAACAATTGCAGTCTGTTGACAGTGCCTGAAATACCCCCTCACTAGATACCAAGTAGCAGCTGTAAAGAACACTCTGGAATCAGAGGCCCGGAATGGTATTGCCCATTTTCTTCCCCCTCCCCAATCACTTCATTAGAACAGTTGCTACTGCTCAGATGAACAAGTTGTCACCACCCCTTCATTCAACATCTGTGTATTTATATTGAGTGGTGGAAACTCTGCGTTGTCTTTGTCCCTGGCCTGTGCTCCCTTTTGCTTTTAGCAAAGTTTTACTAAAATCAGGTAGGTGCTTAGGGACCACTTAACGAAAGATAACCCAAAGAGAGCCTCAAACAGTACAGAATCTACGGTATAAACCCAAATGATGGAAGAAAACATCTAAGGGTCTAGAAAAGTCCTAAAGTGCTCTAGAATTGGCACCTAATCCACAAAGGCTGTAGGCTCAAGTTTTTACTGTTTCAGGGATCCCAAACCTATCCCCCACTAGCCCATAGCATGCAGTGCCACTAACAGAGTGAGCAAGCAGAACTCTTTAGGGAATCATTGGCAGTCAATCCAAGCAGAAGGAACATTTCATGATCAAGAGATTCAGGCTTCAAATAAATTTGCAATGAAACAGAAAGAACTGCAGTTCTGTGTTTTTGTTTCTTTTCCTTCATGATGGCAAGCTTCCTCACTCCCCGTTCTTTGCAATCAGGTTGTCAGGTGCATGTATTGGCGATTCAGATGCAAACTGAGTAATCAGATTTGCCCCTCCCCCATACTTCCATTAATCTGTCATCTTTTCATTTTTAATTACACATATTTAGCAGGCACTGGAACTCGAGCCATGTGACTCGACTCCATCGCAAAATAATGCATTTTTCACTGACTCATACACACGAGTCATGCATGTCAATGACTCAGGTGTCTCTACTGACTTGAAAATGAGTCATGAATCAGAAAAATGTGTATTTTCCCTGCAAGTCTGGGTGTTCATGCTTACTTTTTTAACAGTTTCCACATCGAGTGAAAGGCCTTGTAGGATGATCCAGAAGCCAGAATTCAGACCGGAGGCAGAGAAAGGTTAATGTTTTTGTTTTGGGTAGCTGCATGCACAAGATGGAGGGGAAAGAAACCAGAAGAAGGCAGGTGCATCTAGCACATGGGGAGGGAGTGGACTCTCTCTTGTCCATCTCTGAAGAAACAAACTATCGTTTGGACAATATGGATGCCCTGATTTTTTTTCCTGGACAAGGGAGGGAAGAAGCATGAGCTCAAGAGATGGGGGGCGGGGTTCTTGCCATGAGAAAAAGTGGCTGGAGATACCCAGGGAGGGGGGAAAAGAAAAGGAATGCAAGCCAAGAGGCAGTTCCTAGTGGTAGAAAACAAACACCTTCCAAGTCATTGCTTGTGCTTGCCATTTGCAGTTCTCCTTTGTTACCAGGGGGGAAGACTGATTGAATGACCATCTGCAATGGGACTACTGAGAAGAGCTCTGCACACAATCCTCTCACTTGCCACTTCTGTTCCCTCACACTATCACGCCCCCTCCCACCTTGCCAAGCTCGGATGCCTCCCAGTACCTGTTGGTCCATGCCCTGGCACGCCTGGCGCTTCTTCTGAAGGCAGAATCAAGAGTGGTGATGCTAATGGGGAGGTTCATCACTGGGGTTTGCATGAAACCAATCATTTTTCTGCTCTTCACTGCTACATTTGCTCAAACAGCAGCATAGCTTTTGTTTACATAAATGCAATAGTGGCTGAAGGAAATGACTTCAGCACACCACTGACTGCAGATGAGATGCGAACATGAGAGGAGTGTAAAATGACAACATGATGGCAAATGACATGATGACAACAACTCCCTTTTTCCCCATTGACTTGTGCCTGTGCCACAGCTCACTTCACAAAGGACTCATACTTGAGTCAAAATCACTCAGAATTCTGGGGGGGGGGGATTTGCCTATGAATCGTTGACAAGTCAAATCATGTGGGATGCAAATCTCAGTGACTCTGGTCTATCCCTGATATTTAGTCAAAAAATTTCCCCATCTGCCTTTAAGAAAAAAAAAGGAATTATCAGTGTTAAATTGCAATGATGCTTTGAACAGACTTATCTCAGCTGCCAGCCAATCAGCACTGTGCATATCAAACTTCTGCTGCACCTATCAGAATAGTTTTCTCTGAGCTTGACATGAGAGAGGAAACCATATATTCAATGAGAATTTAGTATGTGCAATTTCAGAGTGGCTCTATCATTCACAAACGTGCATTATTTATGCAGTTTCCCTAAGGAATCTTGCATCTTAGAATCAGAAGAACGCCCATGCTTTCCTTGCCATATTTTCAGGAATAAACAGGCAGCAAAGATATACAAGCTATTTCTAGAGAGATACAAGTCAAAAATAGATTTGAAACACACTATGCTTGTCCATAGACCCAGAGATGCAAGTTTGCCAAAGATACATTTATCAAGACACTGGCAGAGGCAAACATGAACTCTTAACTCTTTGACCTATTTATTATTCATCAGAAGAAGAAACATGAAGCACAAAAGGTATCCCCTTGTTGAAAAGGACGCTCTTTGAGTCAGAGATCCGTTCAGACATTCTCCGGCCCTTGGGATTCCATCTGGAGATCAGCTGTGGGCTCATATGCCAGGGAGCTGTTTTCCCCTACCTTATTAGTGGTTCTAACTTGCCAGAGGAAGGAAAGAGACAGAGATGATGGAGGGTGGCCTGGGAGAGGCAGTGAACAAACATTAGGTCTGCATAAGTACACTCTCCGGATCCAGGTGACGTTTGGCTAGTTCAAGACATATATTTAGATCCAGAAGCAGGTTGGAACTTTATCCTAAAAGGAATACTAAGATTCATATTAGGATCAAGAAATATGGGTTCCATATATAAAAATTGAATGTCTGTTTGTAGGTGTGTACATTTGTACGTATGTTCCGCATAGGCTCCACAATGCCTGGACCGATTGACACCAAACTTGGCATGCATAAACCTTGCGGCCTGGCGACAAACACTGGGGGAGTCAGACCGCCCTAGGACCCCCGGGGTGTGTGGGGTGTGTGTGAAACGTTAACATGATCGCAAACGGCCGACTTCGGTGTCGAATCTATCGTTTCTGGAGTCGCCGAGACGAGCGGCGAGGCCCCCAATGCTGTTTGACTCCAGGTTCGGCCCCCGCTCGGGGGGGGGGCAAGAAGGGGTGCAAAACAAACCACCCACTGTGCCCTCCTGGAACGCCTGGAGCGACTGATGTCAAACTTGGCATGCGTGTGCCTTGCAGTCTGGCGACAAATACTGTGGGGGTCAGACCCCCCTAACACCCCTGGGGGTGGGGGTATGCGGGGGGGGGGCATGCATGAAAACAGTCAGAAATGGTCAAACCCGGTGTCAAATCTATAGTTTCCGGGGTCGCCGGGATGAGCGGCAACACTCTTGACGCCGTTCGACCCTCAGTGTGGGGGGCGAGAAGGGGTGCAAAACAAAACATCCGCCATACCCCGCTGGAATGCATGGACCGATTGGCACCAAATTCGGCATGCGGCTACCGGCCGGCCTGGGGACAAACACTGTGAGGGTCAGGGCCCCCTACCGCCCCCGGGGGTGGGGGTGCGCAGGGGGCCCCATGTGAAAATGGTCAAAAACGGCCAAAATCAGTGTCGGATCCATAGTTTCCGGAGCCGCCGAGACGAACGGCAATACTCCCGATGCTGTTTGAGTCCAGGTTTGGCCCCCGTTGGCGTAGGGGGTGAGAAGAGGTGCGAAACAAAACGTCCACCATGACCTGCCTGGAATGCCTGGAGCGATTGACACCAGTATGTTTTACGGTCTGGGGACAAACACTGTGGGGGCCAGACCCCCCTAGCGCCCCCAGGGGTGGGGGTGCACAGGGGGCCCCATGTGAAAATGCTCAAAAACGGCCAAAATTGGTGTCAAATCCATAGTTTCCGGGGTCGCCGAGACGAATGGCAATGCTCCCGAGGCCGTTTGAGTCCACAGTCGGACTTGGGATAATTTGTTGCCCAGGCAACGTCGAGTAAAAAAACCTAATATTCAATATGCATCTCCTTGCTGTGTTTCACATGAATTTCTTTTAGGCATGGTCTTGGTATATTAACCCTTTCTCCTTCACCATTTACAAAACACACCCCTGCCCTCAACAAGCCAAGAGCATGGACCTATCTTTTGCTCCAGTATGTCCTGCAGGCTCCAAAGGGCCCCTCAACACTCACATGCACGAATGCAATGAATCACTGTGTGTGCCACGTACATGAGCCATGCTGCTCTTCTTGCCCTCCCCCAAGGAAACCTAAGAGTCTCATATAATAAGTTGCACCCTACCCCGAGCACATGCTCCTCCCAACCTCCAAACCCTGGCACTGACTTAGCACACAATAGACTTTCTGGCCTGTTAAAGAGTGATTTCCGTAGGGTACTCCCCTCCTCCAGGCTGATTCAGCCCTGAAAAGAAAAGCATCTGAAATTAATAAAAGCGCATGGATGCCTTTGCCAAGATTGGGAGCATTACTCACTGCCACTGAGCACTAGAAAGCAGGGCAATGGGCAGCCAAGAAGGCTGGGGAGGACTGGAGGGGAGATGAGACAGCTGCTTCCATAGAATCTGTGAAGCAAAGAAGCCCAGCTCAGACTGGGAAAAGGCATCCGAATCCCCTCTAGGGGACGGGGAGGGCACAAAATGCCATCTCTCTCTACATTCAAAATTCATGATGTTGATAATTTTTTTCCTAAATCATCAAGTTTTTTTTAATAAAGCAACCGCCACACTCAGAGTGCAATCCTAACCTGGAATTAGGCCAGCACAGTTTGGCCAGCATACAAGATACCATAAAATATGTTTGGACCACTCTTGGAGCCAGAGAGGCCAGCACACAGACAAGTACCATCTTCCACGACTCCGAGAGTAGTCCAAACATGCTTTACAGTGGCCCTTGGGCCAGCCAAACTTTGATGGCCTAACTGTGCCAGCCTAACTCCCGGTTAGAATTGCGCTCTCACTTGTGTGAACAACTTTTTCTGTTTCTTCCTCCATTTCCCTACCACCACAAAACGCTAGACAAATATTGTAGTTAAAGGGCTGGAATGGGTACAGGGCCCTGTAATACAATGATATTTTTAATGTGTCTACACAATGACATCATGTATCATTGCTGAACTCCCAGGTTGCCAAGGTCCATGATGTATGGCCATGCAGCTGAGCATGAACTCTGCATCTAACCTCTGTCACAGGACAGTTGTGAGGATAAAAGGGGACAGAGGCATGTGTGTGTTTCCTTGAACCACAGGGTGGAATAAAAGCAGTACAAGTACACTGGTATAATTCATGACATGTGGTAAACGTTCTATTTATGTGTTGGCAATATGATGGTGGTACTAGCAAAGATTTTTGGGCCCATACAGATGTTGTGTATGGCATCCCAGAATTCCCTGGGCAATTGTACAGAAACAAATTGTACAAAGGGGCACTTTCTCCAGGATGGCAAGAAGAACTTAAACTTGAAGGTTTGCCATGGGCTGGATAGAGGCTCTCCAAGGTCAGCTACCAAGCTTGCATGGATGTAGACAAGCAAGTCCTCCTTGCAGTACCTGCCACAGATATTGTATCATGAGACTCAAACAGAAAACCTGGTTCTCATTTTCCCTTCTCACAAAGAGTTGTCTCACATCAGAACTGAGGCCAGTGGTTCCCATTTTCGCTCTCCCTGCCCCTCCCCCAAATGCCTCTGAGGCAGAAGAATAATTGTAACCATATTTACAGCTGGAATGGTAATGGAGAGCACTGTCTGGATCCACTCTCCTTCCCATCTAATCATGTTTCACTTAGTTAACATGATATGGGCTTTCTCTATCCTGTTGCCAATGCTGCAGACAGACTGCAGTTGGAAAGGACACACAGCACTGCCGCAGTTGCTAGAACCTGGGAAGCTAAGCAATAGCCTTAAACTGAATACATAAGGGCAGCAAAAAACTGACTGGCTGATATATCTAGGTAGGTTAGCATGAGAACTGCCACATCCAGCTGTGGGGATGGGGCTGTACCTCACCGGTGAGCAGATGTTCTGCATGCAGAAGGGCTCCTGCTCAATCCCTGGCATCGCCAGGTAGGGAGGGGAAAAAGAGACACTCTAAACTTTTTAGCCAGAGTGCTGAATCAAATATCTGGCATGGTGGCTAGGGCCGAAAAAACAAATTATAATATAAAATTTAAATAAATAAATTAGAGACAGAACTTGAATGAATGAATGAATGAATGAATGAATGAACGAACTCAAAGTTCTAGGATTCCTCCAAGCACCAACACATACCACAGAAATATATCACATACTTTAATGGACTCCCATTCCCCCATCCCAGCTTACTTAAATGTGCTGGAGTAAATATCTCCGAACCAGCAGATCACAGGAAACACCCAGAGCATGTTCAGAGGGCCTAAAATGGGTGCCCATGGGGCAGAACGGAGGGATATAAATTAATAATAAAAGCATCACTTCCGGTTCTTTGGAAAAACCAGGAAGTGATTATTTTCTGCTTTCCATTGGCACTCTGAGGGCACGGCGGCTGCACACAGCCTCCCTGACTGTCAGGACATCCTCCACACAAACCAGAGGACAGCTTGGAGGGTCCAGCCCAGTGATGTCATGCACCCACTACGCACCACTACATGAGTACCGGTTCCTAGAAGTTGAGCTGGCCCCGCTCACTCGAAGCTGGCCCCGTCGGCTGGTTGGCTCAGCAGCTGCGCATGCGTACTGCACGCCCGCAGCCGTTGCCTGCACTTTCTGTGAGGAGGCAGGCAGGCAGGCAGCGTGGTGGTGGTGGCAGCAGCAGAGCGAGAGGACCGGAGGCGGAGGTGGCGGCGGCAGCAGCAGCAGCGACGGAGACCCGGGAATAAGGCAGCAAGCGTGAGAAGGTAGGCTGCCTGGGGCTCCCGCTCCCTCCAGCCGTGCAGATCCAGCGTCCCGGTTCCTCCTGCAGCCTCCCCCCAGCCCCAGCCCCCACGCGGTCTTTTTTTGGTCACCCGTTCCCCCTCCTGCTCCTTGCCGGCCGGCCCGGCACTCGGTCGGGCGCCCATGTGGTCGCACGGCCCGGTGGGCACCCGTTCCCCCTCCTGCTCCTTGCCAGCTTCTTGCATTTAACATTAAAGTTAAATGGCTCCCTGTCCCAAAAGGGCTCACAATCTAGTACAGTCTAGCCTGCTATTTAACCAGGGAACAGTTGAAGCAAAATATGTATATACACATCTCTAGAAAGCAAAGTAATAGAAGTTAAATCAACACTAACCACAAACTGAAGTTATTCCAAACATGATCACATCCATGGCAACAATCATGACCTCACTTCCAGCTATGACCTCACTTCCTGCCACGACATCACTTCCGGCTTATGACATCACTTCCGGTGGGCGGACCCTGACAAGTGCCAATCAAAAGTGAGTACCTGTTCCTAAATCATTTGGACATAGAGGTAAGATAACAGGAGAGGACATGCCTTAAGAAGAGATAGCAGCCGAATGAGGCCAGGAGGCGGGTTTAGCAGCCATGTTGTTCATTCCAAGCAGCTCATTCCAAGCATTTCAGATTGCTGTTCTGGTACTGTTTAGGACTGAATAGTTTACTCCTGAAATAAAAACTTACCAAAATAAAAACATGTGATCGTGGAGAAACATTATTGGTAACCTTATTATGATTTAATATGCACTTACAAGGTTTAATTCTGCATAATTATATTACTGAACATACCGGATGAAATGCTACTTGCTGTCTATTTAAACTCGGATTGCACTGTTTTGACAGACTTATTTTTTGAAATCTACACAACCAAACATAAAAAGGCCATGCCCCATTAAAAAAAAGTTCTGATAATGTTCAGAATTTCATAAATATTACAGTAGAAAATGAAAGGCGGAAAAATAAAGTGTGAAAGGGAAGGAAAGAAAAAAAATGGAAGGTGGGAAAAAAGTGTAAACGGGAAGGGGGGAAAAAGGAGGGGGGAAATATACATTTTGTATCCGAAAAATCACTGCTGAAGGTTGTGTGTGGATTGAGTTCCTTTTACTTCTTCATACCTACTTCAGTTTGTGAAGGGTTGCATACTTTAGGAAGTAATATTTTTTCAGTAGCAATTAATCACAATGATTTTAAGTACCTGTGAAAAGTAATCCCATTTTTCGTACAGCGATTCGTGCACCCATATGCAGAACACGCAGTCATTATTAAAGACGTTGAGATTAACTTTTACACACGTGCGGGGAGATTTTGATTCGTGAATGCGCGGCAATCCTCCTTGGCGGGAATGATCTGAGTCAGCCATATTGTTAAGTCAATGGCTTCAAGAAATTGATGTCATGTCCTCTCCTGTTATCTTACCTTCATGTTTGGATGACACCACTGGTCCAGGCTGTACCAGCAAGATCAGAAGGGCCAGAAGCTCAGAGGCCTGCCATGGGCTGGATAGAGGCTCTCCAAGGGCCTCAACATCTGGCCCACCGGCCAGGGTTTGGAGACCTATGCTTTCAAGAGCAAGTGACAGTGCAGACAGGACTGAGTTGGTTGGGTGCAGAAAGGCAGCTAATATGTTCATTTGGTGGGTGTTTTTTTTTTCTCCCCCAAATCACATGCTCTGAAAATAAGTTCAAAGCATGTGCCCACTGCACTGCAAGTTCTCAGAAATCGAGAATCAGGGATCAGTGTTCTGCATAGCAATGTGTCTCACATGCATGCCTAAATAAACACTGAATAAGCATATTTGTGTGCGCGCGTCTGTATGCGCGAACTTTATTGAATAGCCTATTCAGGTTACAGATTTCACTTCTCTTTAGAACAGAACCTGGGTTATTTTGTGACAGAACTTTGAATTCTTTTTGTATGCTGCTCTGTAAGACACAATATAGATTTTGTTCCTCCCACAGGTTTATAAGGGGAGTCTTCCCACCCTTCCAGGTTTAGTTTACCCAAATCTGAACCTAATCAGAGACTGCCATTTATTTCTCAGCTGAATTCAGACATTTCAATACATTTTGGAATTATTTTTATTCTTTCAAATTTGCTTGCTTTGGCACATCAGCACATGGTAGCTAGATAGATGTCAAATGATTAACCAGTCAAAACAACCAAGATAAAATATACAATGAGCCGGTAGTGCTCCTGTGTGTGTGTGTGTGGGGGGTGCCTGGGAGTACACATCCAAGGGTACTGCCCCCATCTGCTGGAGGCATTCAGGGGGCCAGAGAGGCCACATACGAGCTTCCCGGCCCTCAGAAGGCCAAAAATTGTCACTTCCAGAAGTGATTATTTTTGACCCGCAGAGGGCATTCTCAAGGCTGGTGAAGCTGCAGCTTTCAGAAGACCCTCCAGGGGCTGCCCTCCTCCTCTGCTTTAGAAACAGTGAATTTACCAATTAGTATATCCAATACTTGGCCGAAAAGAAAATATTACAGTAACTTTTTGTCCTTTTGGATAATCATTTTTAGGCTCAATAATAAATAAGCACTCCTATTAAATACAAATACCTTTGATATGCTTTGTAGACCAATCTGCCTTTTGCACTGGTTGTCATGCCTTTCAGCTGAGACTTTGAAAAGGGACACAGAAGCAAGAGTCTGGTACCCTCAGCTTCCCAGTGACATCCTAGTACTTCAAATAATTAGAACAAATGAAGGCAAGTGGACTGCACTGGTTCCCCCCGAAGTCCCATGATATGCTCTCTCACACACACATTCTTAAACCCTGCCTCCTTTGGTCTGAACCACTTCAAAGCATTCCTGGATATGGCTCTTCAGTCATACTTTGGAATAAGCATGTCTACATCAGTCTTGCCAGATGGTCCATATTTAAAAAAGGATTCTCCAGTATTTCCAAGGGGTGCAGTTTCACAGAACACGATTGATATTCTCTTAATTCCATACATCAAAGATCAAGAGAACTCTTTGGAACTGTAAAGGGTAGTATGTCATAATGCCCAAGAAGTTAAATTCAGGAAGTTCCTGGTTTGAACTTTCTCTCGGATGTGAACTCACTCTGTGGCCTTAGGAAAGGCATTCTCGCTCAGTCACATGTTACTTATCTGTCTTACACGGTTGTTGCATGCAGTCTAATCATCCTTATATGACATGATTTGAATGTTTGCAAATACACTAACACCAAGAATTATTAAGGCAATTCAGCTATGCCATATTTCTATTTTTTTGTAGTCTATGTATATAGTGATTAGGCACACAGGATTGATGGAGAACATGCATGCACACAAAGAGGCACTTTTTCAAGTGATGTTTCTATATTTAACAGGGGGAGAGTAACTGGCCCTCTTCATCCCAGCAGAGTGATTTTTTCTTGCGGCTGTTTGCTGGTGAGGTTCTGCATCTTTTTAGACTGTGAGCCCTTTTGGGACAGGGAGCCATTTAGTTAGCCGATTTTCTCTATAAACCATTTTGTGAACTTTTTTGTGTTCTGAAAAGCGGTATATAAATATTTTTAATAATAATATAAAGCTGGTTATTTCCAATATAATATTCACACTTCGTCTAAGAATTTACCTGGCAAATTCTTGAAATATTTACTTGAAATATTTTTTTTAATGTCTTAGAAAAGCCACATTTAAAACTCTGTGTTAAATGTTTATATGCATTTCAAATATTGCGTTTTGTATGCTCTATATATTGTGAAGTTGTAGTTCACTTACTCAATATACACGAATTTGCATTTGTTTGACTTTAAAAACTTAGGGTAGGTTGTGGGCTGATTCATATGACCCTTGAAAGAGGGACAGGATGTGAGCCAATGCTCCCAGTGAGTGAGCTTTGGAGAATTGCATCATCCTGCAGTCAGATTGTGGCTGTTTGAAAGACCAGGGTGATTTGCAATCTGGGTACACAGTGAAGCAATGGGCACAACCATCTTGCCACAATAAAGGCTTTTGGTGAATCAGCCCTAAATGTGGGACTCATTTGCAAAGAATCACGGAAATGATGTTTGCTTAGAATCAAAGCCGACTACAAAGCAGCATTTGGATCCAGCTATCATGCAGCTATCATGCAGATACAAGCTTTGTATCCCTGCCTCAGTTTTCCATCTGCAAAAAGATGTAAAATGTCAAATAGCCTTGGACATGGAGAGTGAATTCACATAAAGTAAGATTTTGGTTTGATGACTCAATACTATTGGACCAAATACTATACTGCCACCACAACTAGCATTCTAGTAGGGGATGACACTTAACAGTGTCAAGAAAGACCTTCTGGAAGTGTGAGGAGCCGCATGCTTCAGGCCTCCGCAGCTACAAACAGAGGACAGGATGCTGCACATGGTGGCAGCAGAGGAGTTCCGCTGATGGCAGTCAGTGGAATGAGAGGAACAAGGGGAGGCCTGGAGTGTGTCAGATTTAGGAGGGGCTGGTATCCAACACAGGTGACTTGTGCAGGATGCTATCACCTCCAGAATGAGCCAACACGCCCCCTTTGTCTCTTAGGACCTGTCTCCTAATTGTACCACCCACCATACTATGCAGCACCATCTGTTTTGGCACAGCTGCACACTAAGACAGAGGAAAGGATAGGACTGGGCTGTAAGTTTTCTCACAGCATTCCATTCAGGTTTTTCCTATGCAAGGATTCAATTCTAGTCAATGCAGATAACTGAGCATGATGTCTGATCACTCACTAGGCTCACTGGGTAGAAAGTTCTAGAGACTGATCACATGATCGGGCTGGCCCAGTTCAGGGCTGCAAGGGCTGTCACCTGACAAAGGACATGGGGCACATGTCATGTGTTCAATGCGACAGCCAAATCTAGTCATTCCTATATTCGATAAGCCATTCTTTAAATGTACCAAGTAAGCAACGTATTATAGTTGTAGCACATACAACATATTAAGGTTGTAGCACAATAGGATATCATAGAAAAAAATCCCTCAAATAAGCATTGAATTCCCACTCCTCTGGTTTCATGCAAAAATGCAGATCAAAGACTGCAGGAAGTTGCCCTGTGGCTGGATCATCAACACTTATTGCTTCCTTTAGTACTGCAAAGATGCTGCTTTCCTACAATGAGCTGCAAGTGGAATTAAACGTTGAGCTTCCAAACACAACATACCACTGTATTATCGAACAGCCTTTCCCCTCTTCTCAAATTCCTTCTATAATGTAAGTTTCATTCCGCAAAAATCCCTTGCAACATGAAGTGAAAAATGTCATGCTTGCAGGTGTAGCCCACTTTATTGCTTCCCTATTTATCACAGGTAGGGAACTAATGCTGAGTTAGTGTCCCTTGTTTTGTCAGATTCCCTCCCAGCAGTATGTGGTGAATTGGGTGCGCATTTGCGTAAAATTACCGGTTTCTTTCAAAAAAATCCTCTTTTATGGTAAAATAGCATGACCATATTTTATTACACGCTGAAATGAAAGCAAAATTCAGTCACAATGCAATACAAAATAAATGCCACCTAAATATCAAAGACCCAGATCAAACTATTTATGTTGTGAATTACAACAGAAATTCAGTAAAACATTGTGACTATTTCTTGTGGGTCAAGTTCCTGTAATCTTCACACATATACACACACCATCAACCTCCTTTTCTGCCCCCCCCCCCCCATAAAACAATGAGATTAACAGGGTTATAACTTTTTTGGGTACAATGGTACATTCTTGTAAATTTGCTCAGCCCCCCCCCATGCTCTTCCTGATGAGAAAGAATGGAGAAAATGCAAAAAGCATTTATTGACTATCAGGAATCACTGCCATTCATGACAACTCAGTTCTCACCAGAATGGAAAAAGGTTTTGAAAGAGAGACTAGTTCTGGGAGAATGACAGAATCTCAACAGTGCCCTCTATTGCCCCAGGATAAGTTGATCTGTGCAAAAACACTGCAAACCGGCATGGCACAAGGCAGAAATGCCAGAATTTTTCATGCAGTGGTGGCTCTAGAATATTCAGAAAGGTTCTGTTGTTGCTCCGGTTGCCAGTTTACGTGGAAATGCACTAAAACTCTGATGCTGGACCACGGGGCCCAGATTAGACTAGGGCTGAGTTCAGTTTTCCTTAGCCACTGTTGCACTCCACCCACACTTGGTGGTTGTGACTAGAGCTTGTGGTTTTGCTTCCAACATGAATGCCCAACAGCCAGAGCCAGGAACGCCCTGGAGAGCTGTACGATTCATTGTGCTTTCCAACTAGTGCTTCTCTCATGCAGGGTTCCAAAACTCAGGAACAGAGAGACTTCAGAGAAAAGTGCTAGAAAAGAGTCACTGACATCAGACACCTTAAAAAAAAAAAAGGCCAGCAGACAGAGAGCTGTCAAAGGGATGCTTTGCTTTGAGGTATAACAGTTCATTGAGCAGAAATTGCATTTTCCATCAAAATGGCAATAAGCCATTTCTGGCCCACAAATTTTCTTGGTCACTACAATTGTACACAAATCTAACCCAGTTTAAAGGAAGCATATTATTTCCATGCTCTTTGGGGCATGATTAGGAGAATGTTTTATGTAATCGGATAAATTCTGGATCACCATTACATCACTCACTCACTCACTCACTCACTCACACACACACTATTTAAGCCACTTCATATACATTGTCAATCACAACTCCGTAAGATAGTCCAATATGATTTGTATTTTGCAGTTCTGTGGCTGAAACTTGCCTAAGGCCACAGATGAGTTAATGGCAGAGGTGACACCTGAACTGTGGACTCTGTAAGTTACAGGTTAGCCCCATAGTCCTTATACTACACTAGCATGCTGGTATTCCTTTCCCTACTGGAAACACATTCTCAGACTGTATCTTGCCTAAGTGCAAGTTGCCTATGAGAAGAAAAACCATCTGCAACAACTATATTGAAGTAACTACACAGGGAATATTCAGCATCCAGGATACCCTATCCTAGCAACAAGAAATTCCCCTTTTTGACAATCAGTTCTCCAAGCAGTAATAAGCATATTTTCAGAGAACAGGAGAACTGTTGAAGCTCCTGCCTTTCACACTAGTTTTGGCATGAAACAGAGTGCTAACCCACAATACTCAGGCAAACAAACTGAGCAGCCAACTTCCAGAATATAAAGGCATCCTCAAGCCAAGAGTTGGGATAAGTTCTCTCTCTCCCCCTCCAAGCAACCCCCCCTCCAAATTGCCCAAGTTCACAGCCAACAGCTCTGTACTCTTTCCCCTCCCTTGCAGATTAAACACACACACAAAAGCTGAAAAATTAGGAGAGAAAAAAAAAATGAAATCCAGACCCAGAAAACAATTTTGACCCTTGTTACTTCTGTTGCAATAATGTCTATGTGGAAACTGTATCAGGGTGAAAGGGAAGGCAGAGCTGAAGCAATGAGGGAATGCTGAAGTGAAATAAGAGCTTTGCAGGTCCTTTTCCAATGAAGATGAAGTCACAAGGAGGAGAAAAAGGAGAAAGTCAGAAAAAACTTAGACACCCCATATAAAATGTCTTCACCACTCACCTGTAATCCGGTCCCTCTCCATTACTACACAATGTTTTTAGCATCCGTGTGTCCCAAATTGCACTTAACCACTTTTCCTGCTGTGCGCTTTTCCCCCTGGCTTTTCCTCCTCTTCAAAAATGCTCTTAGTCTAATTCCTTCAATCGGCTGCAATCATGAATGCATCCAGATTACCACATTTCCATGTGCTGATCATATGTTTGTGCTCCAAACTGAAGTAGCTTTGTCTCATTGAAACAGAGAGAGAACGCAATAAAGAAGGTGGCAAAGGCATGACCCAGAAAAGAAATTCAACGTGATTTCTCTTCTCTCCCCTCTAAAAAAATATATATTCTGCCACGTGCTGGGCTACTGAGAAACCCAATTCACCCGGAAGACAGTCTTAAAGGCACAACACATGCATTTCCAAGACAATGCTGCTCTCTCAACTTGTCATTTAATATTAGCCAGGAGATGCTCAGCAACTGGGCTTCTTGAACAAAGCGAGCAGCCACTCCTCCAGCTGCTAAGAAGTCTCTTCTAATTTCTCCATGCCTAATTTTGCTGCCATGTCTCTTCCCCTATTCACTTTTTGGCTAAAGAATTTTATAGCTCCAAAATGCTGCTTAGTCCTCCAGCCAGCCTAGTCTGAGGTTTTTATCAATTTGTTCATAAACTATTCCGCTGATGAAGGCTGACTTCACTCTTCAGCACAGAGAGAGAGAGAGAGAAACAAAATCACAGGCTGTCTGTTACCAGGAAAGATTACAGCACATGTTTGCTCTCTCCAGTGGAGAGGCTTCCTACTCAGTCTTGGCAAGGAGTCACAGTGTCGCCTTGGCACGAGGATCTGCCTGCTCGATTCTTTCTTGTCACACTGGCCGGCAGAGATAGGAGTTCTACAGCTGGTCTGTAAGTGGCAGACAGCCAAGCTTCCCTTGCTGGTGGAAGCAAGTGTGTGTAGTGTCACTCAGCCCAGAGAAAGGCTGAACTTCTAAAAGTCCCTGTCCAAAATTCAAGGTGATGAGGTCTGTGTTGGCAGGGCAGCCAGTATGGAAAATAATCAAACTGGTCACTGTGAGCTCAGCAACCAGGCTGGGTAGTGCAGATTGTTTTACGTGCATGCATGCGTGCGTAGGCATGTAAGGTAAGGGGATAGTCTTTCCTTGCAAAAGCTTCCAGGAAAGAACTTGGGTTTATTTGCAGCTGTTAGGGTGGGTCTGCAAATAGTTGGATGTGCTCATTCAGCACTACAAAACCCACCAAACCAGGCATGCCCTTAGGTGGGGCAATATTAATCCTTGGTCAACAGAAGGGGATCACAACACAGGCGTCTGGGATTATGCTGCCCACAGAACCCAGTGTTCAGTGTAGATTGCACAGGTAGATTCATGAAGGTCTAAGCAGATGGGAAGACAAGCCCTTTGGATACATGGATGCACTACATCAGGCCTCCACAAACTGAGACTTGCCCAATCAAAGCCATCTTGAAGACCCATATGGGTGAAAAGGTGGGATACAAAGGCTTCAAATAAAAATGCATCCAATATGTTGGGGAACTGTGGGAACTCACCTCATTTGATATGCTATCTCAGTAAGCTAGTGCTACAATTTAAAGCAAACCAGTGTGATTGACACCATATTACTGATGGATGAGAGGCCACACAACAAGTTCCTCTGAGCTATGATATGAACATTTAATGTGCATATACGATATACAATTCATGTGGCTCCCCCATTGATTGCCTAAGGTAGAGAAAAAGGGGTTTCCCATGAATAGGATTTTGGTGAAGGGGCCACTGTTCAGTGGCATAGCAACTGCTTTGCATGCAAAAGGTGGCAAGTTCAATCACTGCCATCGATAGTGCTGGGCCAGACTTGTCCTCTATCAGAAATTCTCAGGACATCTGCTGCCAGCCAGCGTAGACCACAGATGGCAGTGTCATATGTTCATACCATTGGATCCTTCGCAATAAGATACATCCAAAAAGCACACCTTCAGAACATAAGAACAAGAAGAGGCCCACTGGATCAGGCCAAAGGCTCATCTAGTCCAGCTTCCTGTATCTCACAGTGGTCCACCAGGTGCCTGAGGGAGCTCAGTAGACAACAAGATGCTTGCATCCTGTTGCCACTCCCTTGCAACTGCATTCTGAAGTAGCCTACTATTAATGGAGGTTGCCCAACCCATCATGGCCCATGATGGACTTTTCCTCCAGAAATCTGTCCAGTCCCCTTTTAAAGGCATCTAGGCCAGATGCCATCACCACCTCCTGTGGCAAGGAGTTCCATAGCTTAATTATCCACTGGGTAAAAAAGTATTTCCTTTTATCTGTTAACTCTCCCAACACTCAATTTCAGTGGATGCCCCCTGGTTCTGGTACTGTGAGAGAGGGAAAAGGACATCCCTTTATTGACTCTATCCCTCCCATGCATTATTTTATATGTCTCAATCATGTCCCCGCTCAGGCACCTTTTTTCCAGACTGAAGAGCCCCAAATGCTTCCGTCTTTCTCCATAAGGAAGGTGCCCCAGCCACATAATCATTTTTGTTGCTCCTTGAACTCCAAAATGTCTTCCCAAATGCTCAGCTTTATGGCCTGCATTGTTAAGTCCTTCAAGTTTATGAACATCCTTCCCAAAGCATGGATTCCAAATTTTGAAGTGCTGCTCTACTGGCCTGCCTGACTTCTGCTGACTACTGTAAGTGGAATAATTTTCCATCTTGGATATCTGCGCAACTACATCCCAAAAATGGAATTTGTCTTTTGTACACGAGCACGACACCACTGGTCTGCATTTAGCTGGTGATTCATCACCATTCCAGATTATTAGGATAGATGGATGAATCATTTGCCCATGAAGCTGCTGTCAAGAAGAATTCTTCCTTCTGGACTGTAGCTTCCATTACAGCCATGCAGTGAACTATATGTACTCTTCCCACATATCTGCTAAATATGGCATTCTGGTTCCTGAAAACGTAGGGTGGGGGTGCCTGAACACAGGAAGCAGCATGCGAGATGCTGCAGTAGAAATTTTGAGTATACATCACAATATCAATTTTCAAATACAAGAAGCTCTCAAGTAACATGGTCTCTATTTGCCCAGTTTCAAAATAGTGCAATTTGCAAATTAATAACTGAAGACTATATTATGCTGGCAATTTTCAAAATAATGCGGTCTGCTAAAGAGCAAACTGGCCAGCTTCCTGTGGGGTGGGAGTCTACTATAAAGCCAAAAGATAAGGAAATGTGCTCACAGAGCTACCACTTACCACTTTCTCACTATCTTTAGTAATCTTCATTTTCATTATTTTTTTTCAACTTCATCATTTTCAACTTCAGTAGCCGCTCCCAGTAGCCTACCTTTCCAACTTACTTCTTATGCCATCTTGCACAAGCAAAAGTCACCAGTTATCAGTGTGATTGTTCAATTACTTTCCCCCTAACCTATACCAATTACACTGATTTCCTATGGATAAAATATGTTTAATGAATGCATTTTGAATATACATGGGTTTCTGGGGATACCACCCCTGCATAAAATCAAGAGCTGCCTGCAATCTTCAGATCCCTTCATAGTCTAACACAGAAAAAATTGTATCCCACCCAATAGTTTCTTTCATGTTGACCATTATAACTCTGGATATTCCTATTATCACACAGATGGCTTGTAACACCAGACAGTTAAGCAAGAGAATATGCCTTCTGCACAGTTCAAATACTGTAACGTTCACATGGGCATAATGCGTGGCTTCATTCATTAACTTTCAGCCCGGCCATGATCTTCAGTTGCCAAGATATGTTGTGGATATGTAGAGCTGGGGTGTGGAGGCAGGAAGAAAAGCAACATCCAATTGAAGGCTAGAAGCTTCAGTTGGACAGAGCTTGCCTTTCATACTCCAAAATACTTTGCAGGGAAACAAGGCCAAAGCTTGCAGCAGGGACACAAATAAAGCATCCATTATGCAGCTGTCCAACACAGATGCTTAGGCATTCTAAACAGCCTCAGTGGCACAGGGAGAGTTCAGGAATCCCAGGATGGACCCTGGAATTAACCACAACATACAGGCAACTTATGGCACTTGGACATAAAAGAGCTCCAGTAACTCATGAGTCACAACACCACAAAGCCAGCATCTGTGCAGAATTCACAAATGTGAATCTGCCTCAGAGACCCTCAACCTTTCTGCCTAGGTACTGGGCTGATGGTAGCTCTCCAATGTCTTAGGCAGAGGTCTCCCCCAGCCCCAACACCAGAGGTCTTTTAACTGGGATTGCCACAAATCACTGGAGAGACAGGAACCTGGTGGGTATTTTCTGGGATACCAGAATTTGTAATAAATCATCAATCAAGGAGCCCAGGAAATGTCCACATACCATCCCTTAACTGTTGGCAGCCAAAACCATAAAAGAGAATGGCCCATTGTCTGACATAGATAGTAGCTCTATGAGAATGGCCTGGCACACACATTAGTGCAGAGAAAGGAGGGTGACATAAACCCATTCTGTCTCTTGTGCAACCCCAGCCTTCTGATGTCCTAAACAGTATGCTACAAGAACATGGCTTCATGTATATCCCACCCAGGAGTTGAGGGCAGCATTCTTGCTCCTCCCTTCCACATTTTATTCTTACAAATTTGTGAGGAAAGTTAGGCTGAGAGCGCATGACTACTTCAAGGAATACTTCATGGCTGAACTTGACTGGAACCTGGATCTAGCCAAGTCTAGTCCAATATTCTACCCACACATTCAACAGTCAAAAAGTGTTATGACAAGAATGGAAACAAATTGTTGTCCTGGTTTTCTTTTTGGGGGAAGGGGAGGAGGAAACAAAGCGTTGGGACTAAAAAGCCTCCTACATTGAAGTCAATATTTCAGCTTTCTCACAACTGTAAAAAGACACATAGCAAAGGGTGATGATGGCGGTCAGATGAACTGGACAATTTCGAAAGCACTGACTTTTACCTACTCTACAATAACCTTTCCATGCATGCCCTACTTTCCTCCCTATCTCTGACTAATGTTTTAAATCAGCAGTTGCTAACTTTACACAAGAATGGCTATGAGTCAATACTGAAGAGCAGGAAATGACTGAATGTTATATAGCTACCCCTCTATGTCTTGCACTTATGCAAGGTCTTGCATGCGTAGAAGAGTTTTGACTGAAGGAAGGAATTCAAGGCGGGGGGGGGCGGGGAGGAAGAGCAACATTCCCCAGCAATCACTGAGTAAGTAGCAGCCTAGTTTTGCAAGGATCAAAATAACTGTACTTAATGACTACAATATATTTCTAACGTCTACAACAGGATTTCAAAAATGTATTTTCAATGAGAGTTTCCCCCCACCACATAACAGTATTCTATGTATGTCTCTCCCTCTCACATATACCCCGCCCCCCCCCCCAAATTTTTGGATGCTGGTCATCTCAGAGCAAGAGCCCATCTTGCTTCCTCCATATATACAACTTGTTCTGACAACTTTAACATAAGCAGGAAAGGAATTTTTGTTCCAGAAAGGGAAACACTTCTGCATGTGTAGCGAAATTTGATGAGAAAAATCTATGAACACTGCTCTTCCATATTCAAACACTCCTATCTGGCCCCAACTCCAAACTCTTAAAGCAAGACAGGAAGGAAATGTTTCAACTCCCACGCCACGAATAGCTCTGGTCCGAGGACAGATTTAGAAGTGGGCATATTATTTTGTGCCTAAGTTGCAATTAGGGTTTTGGGAAAGCTCTGCAGAGCTGCTGACTGAAAGATCTTGTCCTTCTGGCTCTTTGCTCTGCACAGCCAGAGAGCTCCCTCTCCAGCCCTACCTCTTTTCCCTTGGGATAGAGTTATTCATCCATGAAGGCAAGTTACAGGACGGCAGAGGAACAAAAGGAGAATCTAAACGAGATATAATGGAGTCCATAGAAATTTTGCAAAGTGAGCCTCAGTAGTTAAATGTATGTTTATGTTTGAGAGAGAGAGAGAGAATGTTTGGAATGGGGCTATGGTGTTCCACAAAGGACTAAAAAAGTGTACCAAGAAATGTTTTTGTAACTTATGTACACATTTTTTTCAGATATGGCAGAGATACAGGACACAATACCTCACACAATCCTAGTCTTATCGGCAGTGTCTGTAGACACTTAACGCTACAACTTAACTCAGATTCTGGTAGACTCTTCATTATAGGTGTGCAACTATTCCATAACTATGATTTTTTTCCCCCAGATCCACAGCTATCCACTGGTCTTAGCTACAGTCCTATAGATAAGGGGGCAGGCATCTCTCAGACAGGTCTACAGTTAGATCTTCTCTGTTCCCTCCATGACTTTGGGGTGTGACCCAAGGAAGCCTCACCCTATATCAACAACTCCACATCCATACTTCGGGTACTTCAGATGTGGCAAACTCTGCTCTGGATTTTAAACAGTCCTACACAAAAAAGATTAATACTGCAGACTAAAGGTTATGTTTACTGCTATACCAATACAGTCAATCCTCATTAACTGCTAGGGCTACGGTTCCAGGAAAGCCTCACAGATAATGAATTAGCAGATAATGAATAATGGAACCTATGGGATCAATGGGGTTAGCTGCAAGGGGTAACTTATTTGCCACCAGAAGAATCCAGCAGAGACCCTCAGGAAGCCAGGAAGAAGTGCCAGCAGATCTCTGAATGCTGCAGAGAGTTTCCAGAGTCTGCAGGGATCTTCAGAATGGCCCTTGCAACCAGCATGGACCCCTGAAACATGGCCGGCGGATGCTTCCACCAGCCATTTTAAAGGGGTCTGTGCTGGTCTCAGGTGCCATTCTGAAGGTTCCTGCTGCCTTTGGAAGGTCTCCGCATAGTGGACCACAAGGACAGAAGAGCTAATAATGAAGGAAGTTGCAATTCTGCCCCTCACAGATATTCACAGTTAGTGAGGTCGCATATAAAGAGGATTGACTGCATATCTTTTACCATATTATGTCCTATTAGTCAGTACCTATTTTATCACTTCCATGTGAAACAATAACATACCTCTTTCTTTTCTGATGCTGGCAGATCTTTTACTATAAATGTCTTCTATCTCCTTGCATTTGTGGCAGTGGGGGACAACTGTTAGCTTTCAAAGAACCTCATAAACTTTTGGGGGGGGGGGGTTTGAGCCTTACATTGGCAGTAGCAATGCAAGTCATTTGCATGACTTACAAATCTGTGGGGTTATTTCAGTCATTCAGAGTGTCACCAACTATCACACCACAGTTCTGCTGATAAGCCATAACAATGAGAGCCGGGCAGCCCAATCCTATCCAGTGCTGGAACAGGCAGGCTGGCCGGCCTGCACTATATCCAGCACAGGTTAGGAGGCAACTAGAGGTCACTTTGGGGTAAGGGGATATTTCCCCCTTACCAGGGTAAAGCCCTACAGCCCCTATGGGATTACTCAGAACTGCACCAGAAAAATTGCTGACGCAAATCCAAGCGGCCTGTGTAGGGCCGACCGGGCCGGGGATGGGGGTTAGGATCAGGCATACATGCCGGATCCTGTCCCCACCCCAGGCCGGCCAACCCATGGGCCTGTCCTCCCTTTCCTCATTCTGCCTTCCCTCCGCCCTCCCCGCACCTTCCCCAATCCTCACGGTGACCTCCCTAGGCCAGAACATCCCCCATTCAACAGGCTGGCACAGAGGCAGGAAGTGGCCTCTGCAGGTCGGTGTGACTGCCTGCACCAGCCTGGCCAGCTCCCGAAGTGGTACAGACATGCCTTAAGGCACGTTTGCAGCATTCTTAGGCGGGTGAAGGGAATGTGCACCAGCATAATGCGGAGCCAGGATTGTGCCCCAAAGCTGTCATTCATTGTTAGAGTGATGTACTAACACTCTATATCAAGTGAAGGCCCAGCTTCAATTTGAAGTAAGACAGACCTTATCACGAACTGAAGTATTACATGTGAACAAGCAGAATAATGGGGGGATGGGCAACTTTTTTTCTTTGCACCAAAACCTTATAATCCATTAATTTCTTTTCGATTTACAAGAGGACATCCTTCAGTTTGCTTCACAATTATGTCATATCTTTAATTAAGTGGTTCTGAGTATGGACCCTTCTTTAAGAAGAGAAGAGTGGCCTTTCTTGATGAGCTTAAGGTCCACCCAAGTCCAGCATACTTTGCAAGAATCCCAGCCACCACCTTATGCTATGTGGTTCATTGGAAAGTGGCCAGGAATCTTCCAGAGGACCAGGGTCTTCTTTTTCTCCCCACCCTTGCCATGAAGTAAAAGCTTGGAAAAATTCAGCAGCACTTCTGACTAGTTCGTAAGAACAGCTACTCAACACATTCAGACTTGGGCGATCCATGAAATTGGCTACTTTGGGCAGCGGATGTCCAGCCCTGCAACTACCTCACCTTGCCTCCATTCACCCCTGTTGTATTCACTCTGTATTTTGAAACAGCAGCAGAGTGAGCCAGACCCAGAAAGCCAGGAGAAGCACTTTCTTTCTTCCAGCCACCTCCACTGCTTCATTTCACAACACAGAGTGAGTATGGAGGAGGAAAACTGTAAGAGATACTGAGTGGGCAAGATGGGAGGGTCTGCCTCACTGCCACCATAATCAAAAAAAGGGGAGCAGAATTCAAACATGGCCTCAGGCATTGGATCATTTTGGGGCCAAGTGCATGGACAGATTTGTGAAAAGAGAGGGGGAGGGCCTGCAGTGAACCACAAACTCTGCTGTAAAACTAGCACTAGACAAAGCTGAACATGCACTACATTTTTTCCTTGGTGTCTGAACCAGGGATTTTTGTTCTTGCACTCAACTCACGCATGCACACATGCAACATAAAACACATTCCAATACTGATCACTTAGGAAGGGAAAAAGGATGATCTGTGTATTCCCCCCTCTACCCCCCCCCCCACTCACACACACACACACTCCTTCAGTTATGCCAAAAGTAGACGAATCTTTAAAGTACCTTTCAACACTTTTTGCTGTAAATAGTTCACCTCTACTCCCCGGATGCTGAAGCTCCTTTTGGCAGTGCTCTTTCAAGTCCACAATTTGCCTGCACTGCCAAGCTATCCTCCCTGCACAATTTTCCTTCGCTCCCAAGGCTGTTGCATTCCTAAGTAGAAACATATTGGTTGGCCATTAACTGATAATGAATTAGTATCTCTTTGTTGGTGCACTGTGTTCACGTGAAGGATAACCTGCAACACCACCAAAAGAGCAATCAGCCATAACTGAATTCTATTGTTCTTTGTTTTGCAAACAACTATCCATCCTTCTAATGGCACTGCAATCTACAGTATCATGGAGTTGGAAAAGACGTACCCTATGAATAATTTCATCTAGCTTCCTGCTGCAGAGCACATCCTACATCTAAAGCAACCCTGGTATCCACTCAAGCTTTTCTTATAAATTGCCAAGGAAGACGAGCGTTTCAGAGGCTTCATATAGGCAGCTAGCTCTATTGCTAAACTGCTCATAGGAACATTTCAGGTCTAATGAAAATCAAAATTGTTACAACTTCTAAATTTACTAGATGTTCTTCTGTGCATCTACTCAGGTTTAGAAACTCCACTGGGACGTAATTCAAATAGCCAGTGAATAGGCCCATTATCTCTCAAGTCTCTCAAGTCCTGGATTCCAAAATGCCTTGTTTCAATCCAGTCCAGTAAATGGTAAATTCCACATGAGTTAGTGAAGCTTCTGTTAAAAGAATTATTTATGAAAACAAACCCAGGAGTCCAGTGGAGTGAAAGAGGTAGGTAGTCTAATTTTAGTGTTGAGCCGATAATACAGAAGAGTCGTTTTGCGAACATTTTCATCCCTGCAAAACAGACTCCTCTCCCCCCTTGCAATTTTTACATCCCATTGCAAAAGATGTGAGGTTGTCCAGAAGAGGACTAGTTGTTGGGGAAAATTGGGAAATGTTATCAGAGGCAACTGGGCCAATTTTCCCTCATCCTAATCTAATTGCACATAGCTGACCGACTGAGACAGAATATAGATAGGGAGACAGGTTGAGACACAGATGCAAGTTTCATTCATCCACCTGTACATTCCCTTCTATAGTCTTTACCAAATAGTTATGTGCAACTACAACTGCCAAGGACTGGATTGGCATGAAGGCCTTGCCCTTTTATTGTAGTGGGTAATGAAACAACCTGTGCACCTTGGCAAGACAGGGAGTGGCGGCCTGTTTGCCTGGGTAACAAGGATGTGCTCCTTCTTCCCACCTCATTCAGAGTGAGGGAAGGACAGGAAATTATACTTCACCTATCTTGACCTTCCAAGGCCTTCTCACTCTGGTTGAGAGGAGCCATCAGCATCCATGGCATCAATCCACAATTGGCCATATAACATCCCACAAGTGTACTGCTCTTGTAAGAGAATGGCAACCCCAAAGGGACAGGAACCATCATCCTTGCCAGCACAACAGCAGTACTAATTGATTCCTCACCCTTCTTCTAGAGCCCATACAGGGCTGGCACAACAACTCCTGGCTCCAGTCTCAATCCAGTCCTCCAAGAGTGGCGGATGGATTTAGACGACACTAGACACAGTGGCAAAACATAACCTAGTGGAGTTTAAGCATGCTGGCTCTCAGTGGCTCACACACAATCTTGACACATGCTCACATGAGGTTGAGGTTCTTGCACTGTGTACTTAATGATAAGTACAAATGTGTATTGCTTGCCTCAGAGACAGCATCTCTCAAATGCTTCTTGAGAAGAAAAACAAACCCAGATAAATAGTTTTTGCAGCATTGCTGAACAAAACAAAGATGGTTTTATTTGTGTCCCACTTTTCTTCTCAAAGGGCACCCAAAGCTGCTTACGGAGCTTAAAACCACATTTAAAACAGTTTCACATATAAACATTAAGATATCCTTAAACAGTAAAACAACCTTAATAATACCATAATAAAACATAAAGCCAACAGCAGTCTCCTGTGGTGGAGGAGATTCTGCTCTTTCATCATCTTTCCTATGATTCAGAGCGCAACCCTAACTTGCGCTGGAACAGCAGGCACAGAGCCGAGGATGCTGTGTGGCCCAAATCGGGGCCGTGTGGCCTGGGAACGGAGGCTTGGATGTTCCCAGGCCAGCCTATCCATCCCCCCGCCCAGTTCCTGCCTCTCTCTGCCAAGAACCGCTCTTGCGCCGCCTGAGTTTGGCTGGCACACAAGCAGCACAGCACAGCCTTAGGCCAGCACCCTTGGGCCAATGCTCCTGCTAGTGTCAGCCCAACATCACCAGCACTGACAAGCTTGTGTCAGCACTGGTGCTGTTGGGCAGATGCAAGCAGCTAGCATTGCCCAAATGTGCTTACAGGATTACACCCTCAATGGTGCCCTGAAACAGAATTCTGACAGACGAATTGTATTCCAAGCCCGAGTCAAAGCGTTGTCTTATATGGCAGAGCTCCACCATACCTCAAGGGCCGCCTCTTCCACATAATCCTGCATGCCCCTTTATAGGGCCCTACATAAGATATTACTGCCATCTGAAGCCAAGGGGATGGTGGCTTGGTGCAAGGCATTTTCTGTTGTGGCACCATGTCTCTGGGATCAGATACCAGAATATTTGAGAACAGCCACTTCCCCAGCCCCTTTTTACCCCTGGTTGCTGCGGTTGTGCTATTGTTTCTATGCTGCTGGTGCTTTTATATTTTTATCTGTATTGTTTAACTTTGTAATTTTCAATTTCTTTAATGCTTTTTCATTCATATGTTTTTATTCGTATGTTTTTTTATGATCGCATTTTTATTTCTAATTGTACACAAAAAGAAAGGCAGTATATAAATCTTTCAAATAAATGTGATGTCCTCTCCAAGTAGCCACCACCCTCTGGCTACCTCAAGCTTCTCAACGGGGGCATATCTGGACAGCTGACAGAAATACTTGCTCAACCAACCACATAGTGAATGCAACCCATACCATGGTTAATACATGGCCTGCGATCTGTTGTACTGAGGCGACACTGTTCCAAAAGATGAACTGCTATTGCCACCATAATACCAAGCATAGCATCCAGTTTGAGGAATGGTGCCCTATTGATTTTGAGGTTGGCATCAACTAACAGCCCCCTACTGTGGTACGTGGGGGCAACTTAGCCAGAGTACAGCCTGTCATCTGCCTGCTGAGAACGCCACAGCCATTACCGAGGGATGGGTTCACTTGCACTTGGTACGTTTGGGAAGGGGATGGAGGAAGCCAAGTTCCCAGGGGCTCAGTCATGGCTGCCCTAGAGGGAGATTACAAAGAGGGTGTTGGCAGAGGCATTTCTACAGGGATGGCAAAGCTCTAAGTTTTGCAAGGAGCCTTACCCTGTCATGTAAATCCCTCCTCTCCCTTGCTGCTGTAGCCAGTAAGCAACGCCAAGATGTTGCTGTTCCCTGTGAGGATTGGCTAAAACGGTGCAGGAGAGGAGTGATTTCCACTGCAAGGTAAGGCTTCTTGCAAAACTTAGAGCTTTGCCATCCCTGTAGAAACGCCACTGGTTGTTGGAGCAGGCAGTGTCGAGGGGGAGGAATACTAACTGTCACGTCTGCCTTCTTTGATTCCCGGTACTGGATGTCAATGCTTATAAAAAGGTAGTATAGTTAAAGTAGCCTTGATCCCCTCTGTAGTGAACAAAGTCTGCCCTGTCCTACTGAAGTGGGAACATGCTTGTTGATGAACCATATGGGACAAGCTAGGCTGTATACTTGGCAAAGGTTTTTTGAATACTTCTGCAGCAGGGCAACAAGAGCATTTGCAACCCAGTGAAACAGGCCATAGCGGTGACCTAGAAATTCCCAGTGCTTCAGCAATGCTGTCGTAGGAGGGGTTTCTTCCAATTCCACTGTGCGAGGACTTACGTGAATTAAATTTCCCTCCCTTGCAGTGTTGGTGAAACTTTACCAAAGTCACTTAAAAAAATTGTGTATACCTTTTGGGAATCTTGGAAGAACAAACCATTTGATTCTTTCCAACAAAATTTCTGTAGAAGGATATAGGAGGAGACGAGGAACCACGAATATGGTTTCAATGTTCTGAATCTCCAGGAACCAAACTTCAGCGCTGACATGGCAAACCCCTCCCCTCCCAGACCTCTTTGCCTTGCCTTTGTTGTGGCTTTAAAGAACTGAATGAATCATCTCTGGTTTTCATAGTTCCCTCATGTCTAATACAATCAATTCTTTGCAACCTGGCCTAAGGACCATCATTCAAGTTGGGAGAGAAGGCATCAGAACCTTTATGAAAGGGCAAATGTGGAGAAGACCATTATTGAGCTGTCAGGCTTGGGAGCTGGTTAGAAACAGAAGGGAAGGGGTGCAGGTTGCTGAGATCTGATACCACCCATAAATAGGAGGTAGAAAAGGTTCCTCATAAAGTGGCGCTGCTTGGAAACAAAAGAAAGCAGCAAACCAGAATGAAATTCAGATTGTTTAGACTAGGGAGTATAAGTACAGGGTAGGAGGAAAAACATTCAGATTTGAATAATCCTTTATTGCTAACTGACACAGGTATCAGTATGCAAATAAGAATCATCCATCTAAACTTGTCTACCACAAAAGGACTTTTAAAATCACCAGTGCCTCTCATCTCTAGTGTGTGTGCGCATGCACACAAGTTTGCACGCGCATGCCTGTTCTTTGGCAAAGCACTGAATGCAGCTGGGGTGATTCGCCTGGCAAGTAAAACAAAAGGGGACAGAAACAGCTATAGGAAATTCAAGTGATCTCATCTAAAGAGGCATTCAAGGCAGGTGGGCAATGTCAGTCAGCATGTAGCTAACTCCTTGGCTGCTGGCAAAGCAGAAAAGCACTAAGAGGGATAATGGGAAAAAAAATGTTGCCTTCCCTGGAAATGCCTGTGTAAATGTTAGATCCTAAGGGTCCCTCTGAGAGGCAGTTTCTGCTGAACAGACAATTCACAGAGTGCCTGCAGATTCATGCCAGGCTGCACATGACCTTTTATGCAGCCTGCCAGTTCTCCAGTTGGGCTACAGCTGAACATTCATACATTTTCAAATTGATGAGAATTTTCCAGTTTCACCATTCAATTTTTGCATGAGGATTTCAAAGCAAGATTTTAACTAGCATTTCCCATTTGATTGGTTTTTCTACTCAAAAATCTGACTGCAGCATAGACACAGAGAAAATAATTGCCATAAACGCTGGCAATTTTGGAAACAAGCTGTGGTGTGCTGTCCCCCAGTCCTTTAGGGACATTAGAGCTCAACATGTTGCTACTTCCTCCTCAAGCTACAGGCCACACATGCAAAAGAATGAAAAACAATGGTGTAGCTAGGCTGGAGGGGGCGTCATTGCCCCACCTCCATGGTGGAGTGACAGTTTTCCACCATCTTTGCTAGAAGAATGACAGCACCTACCTCTTGGTGCTTGGAAGCGCTGCAACATGGACCACCCACTCACTCGGGCTCTCGTACACCTCCAAATACAGTTGTTTCCAAGGCCAGGGCTACACATGCTTAGAGGAGGGGTGGCTGTGCAAGTGCAGGGGTGACATGATGAAGTGGGGGGGGCATTAGCGTGTCACCTCCTCCCAGATACCCCCCCCAGCTACACTACTGAGGAAAGGATGGCCGAAAGGATGGCCATTTGTATCCTTTTATAGTTGGTGGTATACTAGGGGTTGGACAGCCCTGTATTGCAACATGTCAACTACTAAAAGATTCCCCAAGACTCTTTGCATGTCATTGGATGGGTATAATGGTGGAGGCAAGTGCTAGAAAGCCTCAACCAAGACGCTTCCTGGGTGACCGTGGGCCAGTTACCATCTCTCAGTTTCACCTACCCCACAGGGTTGTTGTGAGGAACAAAAGGAGGGGAGGAACTACGTAAATGACCCTGAGCTCCCTGGTGATAGGGGGACATAAAAATGTGAAAAATCAATATCTTCATATAAAAGCTTCTACTGTGTAATACTGACCTGTTTTATACTAGGCTGCTTAGACCCATTACCTTGATTCTGGAAATTCTGAGCCTGTGTGTCTACAAAGGGACTAGTTGCTTTTCAGGATAGGGCACTGCATATTTTCATTACTGATCAGTTCCTTCCCCCTTTGTTTATTGTATCTAGGATATTTTGCATGACAAAACATGGACATCTCAGGGCGCAATGCTGAGAATGTGTTAGGCCAGTGCATGTCCCCTGCAGTGGCCTAGGAGTGTTGCAAATGAGCCATAAGGCATGTCTGCACCACTCTGGGAGGTGGCCAGGTTGGCGCAAGCAATCACATCGCCCTGCAGAGGCCAAATTTGGCTTCCGCGCCTGCTCAGTGAGTGGGGGAAGTGCCAGCCTAGGAAGGCTGGCGAGGGGAGGTTGTGGTTTGGGCCAGAAAGGAGGGTGGCCCCATGGGCAGGGCAGCTAGAGGAGGGGGGTGGGACTGGCCTAGGCCGTATCCTGTTCCCTGCCTGGTTGGCCCTCACCAGGTCGCTTGGATTTGCACCAGCGATTTTGCTGGTGCAGATCTGAGTAGCCCTACTGGGGAGATTGCCGCTTGCTGCAGGTAATTGAAATTAATTTCCTTCACCCTGCGTCAAGCGGCATCCGGCCTCAAAACCCGTGCTGGATACAGTGCAGGCCAGCTGGCCTGGCTGTTCTAGCACGGGTTAGGACTGGGCTGCAGCCTTTTTAATCTGTCACTAAGTCAGGAGGCAAAGGTTGCTATACAGTAGTTCCCATCCTCTCCTCTCAGCTGCAGAACAGTATACCTGGAGTCTACTTTGCCACATCATGTAGGGGAGGGGAGATTCATGGCAGGACAACAGAAAAAAAAGGTGACAAAGAAGGCATAGCTGCTTTACCTCCTCCTCTAATGGGAGAATTGGGCATAGTTCTCACCAAAAACAGACAAGGAGGTAAACTTGTTCCTGGAACACACCATTGCAGATGAGGTAGGGATTAATGTGATGAAGTACTCTGCCAGATTTTAAAAAAACCTGCCTATAGAAAGCATATATCAGGCAGAGTGTTAAGCTGTAGCTCTTCTTCCAAATCCCAGTGCATGAAAACAAAATTTGTAGGGAAGAGCACACAATCATGTGAGCCCCCTACCTGCAGTGGGAGTTAATATGACCCAGAGACTAGTTTATCATCTTCTTCTGTGAGAAGGTGAGAAAGTAAGTTCTCCTGTTTAGGGAGAAAAAGGCCTTGGAGAGTCGCATCCAGCATCTGGGTTGTGAGACAGCAAACTTATACAGGGATAACAAAGACTAGGAAGTGACAGAAAGTAAGTTTGCTGTGGGAGAGATAACAAGCACCTTCAAGTGAAGTTTCCAAGACTTCAGCAAGAGTCATTTAAAAGGCTGTGGATTTTGTTACACTTGGAAGTTAGGCATGTTCTTTCCCAGTTTCAAAAACAAGCCATGAAACATCCCAGCTAAATGCTGATAGTCAAGATAAAAAAAAAAACTGAGCTGCAGCTGGCTCTTACATCGAGGCTTTCCATTAGTTTTTCCTGTCCTGGGTGATAGCTAACAGCCTTGTTCAGACTACAGACATCTTTCAGTAACAGCAAGGAGCACAAGGTCCTCTTAAAATGCTTGAGAGATGCTCACAGGTAGCAAGTTCCAAAACAAACGAAGACTGGGCACAAGCCACTATGTCTGACTAAGAAAAGGAAACATGTTCTAAATCTAGTTATCCCACAGACACTGGCTTCTGGCTGCTAGGGCAGGCCAGTGAGCTTCAGTTTTTTGATGAACTGGGATCCACATCAAGGCTCAACTAACTCAGGGCTCACCCTCAAGTCCATGAACCCACCACTTCATCATTACAGGGGTTACTTAGCAACCACTTTTCTTATGCCACTTCTGCTGTTCCCGCCAAGGAGCATGCATGCAAGAATTGTGCAGCATATTTAGCCTCAGTGGTAGCAAAAGGCAGCTCATGCGCACCCATCCAAACGGCAACAGGGGTGGGCTAGTAAACTGCCACGCTTCCTGTGCTCCTTTCCCCAGCTGATGGTGACCAATCAGTGGGCCCTGCTGATGTAATTTCTGTTGTCTTTTACTTTCAGGCCACCTGAAAGGAGCGGAGCTACAGAAGGAGGCCAGACAAATTATGTTCAGTTTTGAAAGGTAGAGGGGGTGAAAGAGGAATCAAAGCAGAGGAGGGAGGGAGGGAGGGCAAGCGAGTGAGCAAGAAAGCCAGGAGAAAATTGGTGGATGGGTGGGAAACTGAGGGGGCCCACCAAAGATTGGGAGTTTGATCAAAACAGCCCTCTCAGAGTCAACATTTCAGAATTTCCCTTAGCCCTGGCTATGCAGGTCTGAGCCTCAAAACAAAATGGTGGCAGCAGCACTGCCATGACCCACCAGAGGTCAGGTTGAGATCCACTTCTGGGTCCTGACCCACCTGTTGAAAACAAAATGCAAAATGCAAGACAATGCTCACATACTATAGACTCCTTTAATAGAAAAACATTAGGAGAGGCATGGAGCAAAAAGTGTAAAAAAATGTTTGCACATGATAGTCAAACAAATCCTTCCAGAGCTAAACATTTGAAGGCCACTTCATACACTCAAACCTTGCATTCAAAGACATAGGACTACCTTGACTCGAACAGTGAAATTTGAAATTCCTCTTTGAAATTTGCATTGAGCAGATTATAATAAGTGAAGAGACAAGATGAAGAATTAATCTAGACTACAAAGGAGTTTAAAATTTCTCGACAGTTCTAAAGTCGATCTGCAACATAACATATGCAGAATATGGTTATAATGTTACAATTTATGCCGCGTTCAAGGACTATAATGGACCCCATGTGCAAGAACATTGCGCTGAACAAGTCAATGACATTGCGATGCTTATTTTCCAAAAGAGAACCACCACCTGCAGTCTGAAGCCATCCAGCAACACAGTGAGCAAGTATCCATGGAGCATGCTGTTCAATGATGCAATCTGTGCCTGGCAGCCTCTCTTCCAGAGACAAGACAAGACATTCTTCACAATGCATCAAACAAAATAATACATAAATATGAATTCCAGTAGAAAGAACATTGTTTATTGAATTGGGCAAAAGGTCAGCTGTGCTTGAATGGTTAGAGCTACAACCTCCAGTTCTGAACTATGCCATGTCCTATTAGAGGGATTGATATTTTATCTTGCTCTTTTAAGACAACTGAGTATCCATTTATTTTTCTGTAGAGAAGGATCAGCATTGGGGGAACAGCTTCAATACATGCACAATGACAGGATGCACAAAATGGGATGCTGCTCCCTTATTAGCCAACACAAGGGCAAACTTTAGTTCTCAGCAACAGAAAAGCCTGGAGGTTGCTGCTAATTTTGTTATAGCATGAGCCTGCAATTGAGAGCAGCATCACATTTGCAGCATTAGCAGTCAGGCTACACCAAGAATATAAATTGTATAGGACATTCATAGTAACCAAGCATTCCCATTAGACTTTCCTACATGAGGCGTCATGCTGGTAGGATAAACTGCATACAGACAATTCTACTTATTTATAAGCCTCAATCCTGTCTTTTCAGGCCAAAGTCTCTTAAAATGTAGAAACATATTAAACAGGAGCATCAGCCAAGTTTTTAAAAAGCAGTTACAAACACAAAACAGTGTTTCTCAAACTGTGGGTTGTGACCAGATGTCAGGTGGTCACAGAAAGCTTGGAGCTGCCATCTTGAACACAGCAGACATTAACTCTTGCTATATTCCTTTTTATGAGTGTTAACAGTTTGAATTTTCAAGTGAGGGTTGTTGTTTTTTTAATTGTTTTTGGTTCAGTGCTCTTACATAATATTTTGTTCTAATCTTGCTTTCTGTCAGGAATGTTCTCCAAAGAATTCAGGAAGCCCCCCCCCCCTTACAGGACTCCCGGCATTTCAGGGCTCCCTGCATGTCAGAACTGCTAAAAAATTTGATAGCTGCCCACTTCCAGTTTCACGATCACACATCAAAAGTGGATGATCACATTTTTTAAAAGTTCTAAGGCATGGGGAGCCTTGCAAGGGGCGGGGGAGTTCCCTGGACCCTCCAGAGAGCCATAGCCACCCCAAGTAAGTCTTAAAATCCTTCTGCCCCGGTGGCAGTTAGGGAACCTCAGTTACAGGCTTGCTATAAGCCTACAGCAAAGAGCATTTTCACCAAGGTAAGCCTTTAAATCACATTAATGGATTGTGATTCCCCATTTCCATGGGGGAAATTCCCATTGGTGATTCCCCATTTCCATGGGGGTCCATGGAACGGATCCCCTGTGGATACTGTAGTACACCTGTAAGCTTATCACCACATGTCGCCATTGCCAATATTTGCAATTATCTATTCAGACAACTATGACAAATTTAACATGTGCTCAGCTCCCAACTTCCTTGTACTTTTTACTGAAGGGCATCTGATCCTGACCCAATCCAGATTTTTTTTGCAGCTTTAGTAATTACTTTCAAGCATATATAGAACCACAAGAGGAAAATGTTGCCATTGAACCATCCTCATCACTCCACAGTAGGCAGAGCTGGGATTTATACTTACACTATAATGTCAGGACACCGAGGCTTTACTTGCTATTCCAGCCTCAAGGACACAACCTATGCATGCTTACCTTGGCATAAGCTCTGTCAAGCACAGTGGTATTTACTTCTGAGTAATCATGCTCTAGATCAGTGATGGAGAACCTATGACACATGTGTCAACGTTGACATGCATGCCACAACGTTTTGGGTGGCACACCAGCATTCGCCAACACCCAACTACAAAAAAACCTTGGTTATGATTTGATTTTTTGTAATCATTTGATGTTCTTTATATAATGGATAGTCCCACACATGAACTAGACTGTATTTTTTAAACTAAAACAAATATGTAAACAATTGTTTCTCTTTTGTTGGGGGGGGGGAGTGACACGCCAGCAGAATCAAATCAGGCATTTTAGACACGGCAAACCAAAAAGTTCACCATCACTGCACTAGATTGTGCTTCATGTTTTTTTCAGGAAAGTCTTATGCCAAAACATCAAATTTATCTTTTTCATTTTGTGCAATCATGAATCTGTGTAAATGAATCCAATTCACTCCCATTCCAAATTGAGGAAAGTTATTGTTTTTGAGAGCCCAGAATATTTTGAGGCAGCAACAAGGCTGATGGAGAGTAAGGAGAAAATGAGTCATTATGGAGTACAAGTGGTCCACATTGTCCACTGGTTCAGCATCCATGGATTTCATTATCCACAGGTGCAAAACTCCCCCCCCAAATTAAATGGGGAGTTTCTGAGGCTTGCAGAGGCTGCACATGTGCAAAGAGTCCCTGTAATGGCTTGTGCCAGCTCCAAAAATCATCTGGGTGTCTCCTGGCCTCTGGGAGTCCTTGTGGAGCTTTTGGGCACAAACAGCCTCAGCTGTTGCTGATCTTCCTGTGCGAAACAGCTAATCATTGTCAGCTGGGTGCAGCTTAGGATTTAAGCAAGGGTCTGTGTGGTAAACAAGAGACGTAGTGGCACAGCGGGTTAAACCACTGCTGCTGGGCTTTCCGACCGGAAGGTTGGGATTTCAAGGCTGCACGACCGAGTGAGCTCCCGTTGCTTGTCCCAACTCCTGCCAACCTGGCAGTTCGAAAGCACCTAAATGCAAGTAGATAAATAGGCACCACTTCGGTGGGAAAGGAACAGCGTTCCGTGCGCTATGGCGTAGAGTCATGCCGGCCACATGACCACGGAAGCTTATCCTTGGACAAAACGCCGGCTCTACAGGCTTTGAAATGGAGATGAGCCCCACCCCCTACAGTCGGTCACGACTAGACCATTCGGTCATGGGGAAACCTTTACCTTTACCTGTGTGGTATTGGCTGGTCAATTAACTCATGGCCATTCAGCTGGCATTTTGGCCAATAAAAGCCTTGTTTTGGGGCCGTTCCTTGTGAAAGCTAGCAGGCTGCATTCTCCAGAGGGTCACCTGAACACTCCCCCAGCTTCTGCAGGAGGCTGTGTTGCTTGGGGCGGGTTGCCCAACTGTAAGTACTTGTGCTTGGAGATACCTCTGGGGATCAGAGGTGCTCCTGTGCCTTATGTCTGTCTGTAGCTGTCTGTAATAGTTTTGTGGGTTTTTGTTCCCACCCTCTTAGGTTTGGGGTGCCCCAAGGTTCCATCTTATCCCCCATGCTGTTTAACATCTACATGAAACCGCTGGGAGAGGTCATCTGGGGGTTTGGAGTGGGGTGCCATCAATATGCTGATGACACCCAACTTTATCTCTCCTTTCCCCCTGATTCTGAGGAGGTGGTTGAGGTCCTGGATCGCTGTCTGGAGGCGGTTGGGGGTGGATGTGGGCGAACAAGCTGAAATTAAATCTGGATAAGACAGAGGTGCTTTTGGTTCGGAAATCCACGGCTCGGGTATTGGACTATCGTCCTGCTCTGAATGGGGTTGCACTTCCTCTGAAGGAGCAGGTTCGCAGCTTGGGGGTTCTCCTGGATCCACAGCTACACCTGGAGTCCCAGGTGGCGGCGGTGGCCAGGGGAGCCTTTGCTCAGCTTCGGCTGATTCGCCAGCTGCGGCCGTACCTGAGCTGTGCGGACCTGGCCACAGTGACCCATGCCCTAGTGACATCCAGATTAGATTATTGCAATGCGCTCTATGTGGGGCTGACAGTCCGGAAATTACAACTAGTACAGAACGCGGCGGCTCGGGTGGTTGCTGGGGCATGTCGGTTTGACTCCGTCAAGCCGTTGCTTCGGCGACAACACTGGCTGCCGGTTCTGTTCCGGGCCCAATTCAAGGTGCTAGTTTTGACTTTTAAAGCCCTTTACGGCTCAGGTCCGGGGTATTTGAGGGACCGCCTTCTTCCATATAATCCTACCCCTACTCTCAGATCATCTGGGGGGGCCCTTTTGACTGTGCCGCCACCAGGAGAGGTGAGAGGGGTGGCGGCCAGGAAGAGGGCCTTCTCGGTGGTGGCCCCCCAACTTTGGAATACCCTCCCCTTCGAATTGAGAACCGCCCCCTCTTTGTTAACATTTCGGCGGGGGCTGAAGACCTTTTTATTTCAAAAAGCTTTTAACTGTTGACAGGCTATGTCTCTTTAACCTTATTAATCTTATGATCCATGGGGTTTGTTGCTTGTTGTTTTTAAATTTTTAATTGTATTTTAATATTGTTTTTAATTGTTTTTTAATGTAAACTTTGTTTTCATTGCTTTTTTATTGTAATGCCGCCTTGAGTGCCTTCGGGCAAAAAGGCGGGATATAAATTCAATAAATAATAATAATAATAATAATTTGTGTAAATCGGCCTTGAACCTCATTTACTCCTTCCTCTGACCAAAAGAACCTTCAGCCCCTGGCAGGAGCCATGGCTGGGATGCAACAGTCCCCCCTCCCCTCAGAAAACAACTGATTTGAACATTCACAGTTTCCTTAATTTCTTAATTCATCAGGTAGAAAGTATGTTGGCAAGGTGGGTAGGGACCATGGGAGGATAAGATTAGTTGAAATCTTGCCTCCAAGTATTAGGAAGTCTCACATTGATTCTTTCTGCCTCTTGAGCCTTAAAGAGATACTACACATTTTCTTTTCCATAATGAGAGTTGGTATCGCGCGCGAGTGAGTGAGTGAGTGAGAGAGAGAGAGAGAGAGAGAGAGAGAGAGAGAGAAGCCCAACTGAGAAGTCAGATTCTACACAGGCACATCATTACTATCGTTCTGTTCATCTGCATAGAAAAGCTCATCAGTATGACTCAAACAGCTGAGGTGGGGGGGGAATTCAAGAAATCAGTCTCCTCCTCTCCTCACTTGGCACAAGGTCCAAGGGAAACGTGAGGAGACCTCTTTGACACCACCTAGTGTGATCAAAACTTCTGTGCTTCAGTGATGTGGCATTAGACTCCGAAGAACTAAAGATCAAAACAGATACGATATTAGAATCAGCATTAGTCTCTCCATTTTTAGAAATTAAAACAACAGTCAGCATCAAATGTGCAGTGCAAGAGATTCCACCCTTTCATTTTGCGCATAAATTTCAATGAAGATTGTCCTCCCTGTAGCTGCTAGAGGGAAGGTCCCCACAGACATATGACTGATCTTCAGTCAGAAAAACTCAAGGACTGACATTGTTGCAAATTTCTAACAAGGAAGTAAACTCTAATCCAATCAACCAATGAAGAACAGAATACATTCAATATAAAAATGGCTAACAAACTCCAAATGGTCATGATAAACTGTGCTATAATGAATCAATGAAACACCTGTTCTATGCAGGAAAACCCTCCCACTTGCTTTTCATCCAAATGAGAAACAGCTTCAGTAATATCAAGATTCAATTAGGAGCACTTGTAACTTAAACATCCATGTGTAATAAACAACTGTAAACTGAAATATAGTATATGGGGCCCATCCATTTTTTCTGTTGTAACTCACGCGTGCAGTGCTCTCCTCGGCATTAGAACATCTAGTGCTAATGAGAGATATTTGCTGCTTACTCTTTCCAGATCCAACTGAAGAGCCACCAGTTTGGCCTCCTCACTAGAGTGTTGGGTGTGTTTTGCAATACAGGCTGTATCTCCAATGTTGTCTCTGTAGATCAGCAAATTTCAACCATGGCACAATGACAAGGCACTAACATTGTCAAGGCACACCATTTTTTTATACAATTGTCAAGGCACAACATGATAGGGGGTTATGACATCCCCCAATGGCCCTCCCCCAAATTCCAGTGGCACACCTGATGATCATTCATGGCACACCAATGTGCTGTAACATACTGGTTGAAAACTGCTGTACAGGAGTTTACATCAAAGAAGAGAGAGAGCTTACTGGGACTTGTTGGGTCGCCAAGTCTTCGGAGTCTCCCGCTGGAGGTCCTTGAGATTCCTTGGGCAAAAAGAAAAAGGGTGGCAGTTATAAAGTAGATGTAGGGTTCAAGAGATGGCATGCGAGGCATTGTTTAGCTAGAGGAGAAAACACGGCAAATATCAAATAATATAATCTAATGAAACTATAATTTTAGGTACAAGGAATACCGTTTTGGTGAAGAGCACTAGGCCAGATGAGCTCACAAGCCTTCCAAGTTTACCAGCTTATGAGTTTACTGAATACAACCCCATTTATCAAAGTTCTTCTTGGTCCTCCCATCAGACGTATTCTACACAGCAGTAAGTTGTAGACTTTTGGTTGTACCCCTAGGTCAAAGGAAACACAACAACTCAGTTATTGAAAATACAACTAGGGGAAGCTACAGTGCAAGAGAAACTTGCCATCATACACATTGACCAACTGCTAGTAGGATTGCCTTTTTTGCCCTCTGGCAAGGCTCTTGAGGAACTGAGATCAATTAACAAACAATACCAGATTGTTCCCATAATCTTCATGGAAGGCATGTGCTCTACAGGACCTGTGGTTGAAAGCTGCTTTCAACCACATAAGCAGCCTCTCATGAATACTCAGAAACCAGAGGAAGACTCCAGATAGCTGCCTTCTTATTTCAATACTGGAAATGTAGTATCTACACTGCTTCTTGGCCCTCTCATCCATTCTCTTATTAACACCTTGCAAACAAAACAAAAAGCTCAACATGACTCATAATCCTGGGTTTTGAAAGCATATTAATGACACACAATTAGCAGACAAACTTGTAGTGAGGGGAGTGGCTTGCAAAATTTGGGTTTCCCAGCACAGAGCACACACTGCTTTGAGCACAGCACTTAACATGCTTTAAGTTGTGCTGGAAATGCACCATAATAAACCTAATGAAATGCATACAAAGGAAGAGGAAGACAAAAGCTTGAAATGTTCTTCTGTATTACAGCTCTCCCACCTCCACTCTAAGTTGAAATAGAACACACCAAAAATTAAAATAGGACTATCCAAGAACATTCCGTAGCATGACTACATATCTCTATGCAAAATTATAGTGCTGTGAATGGTCAGATGATTTGTGGCTGAGCAATATGCCTTAAGACTTTATGACATGGTTTGGCAAACACCATTCATTTTCCACAGTTCAACAACCCTGGTAACCGACTCCCTTTTATTGAATGCTGTTTAATTCTAGACATTTAATATTCTAGCCCTCCTAATCTTCCGTTCAGTACCTCCAGTTTACATTAGGGAAAGTGGTTGCCCAAGCTGGGTATTAGGTTGAGGGTCCATACCCATCAGAGGGTCCACTCTGAACCCTCACAATGCAAGAGGCAGTGCAAGCATCTGACAGCTATTGGGGCATGGGTGAGCACCACTGGAGATACAACATTGTGTCACAGGCATCAGGGTTCCCTTGAAAAATCAGTGCCAATATGCGGAGCCCTTCTATGGCTGTGCAGCAGCATGGGAATGGTATCTTCCCAGTGATTGGCGATGATGTTATTACATAATCACCAACTTCCAGAGCTACATAGCTGTGCTAGCTTAGGGTCAACACTGGCTGCCGGCACAGTCTCAGAGCTTCACTCTACCCCGTTTTCCTTAATTGCCTCTGAAGTGCACATAAATCTTAAATTGCAGAGCCACATGAATCCAGATCACACAAGAGTATCACTAGCGGAAGGGCTCTTCAGAAATTACATGAAAGCAGATATTCAACTGGCAAACTTTTCCCAGGAAACGTAATCTGTTGAATTACTGCCCATCACACAGCTATTAGAAGCACAGGAGCCCTTTTAGTAGAATTGGTGACAAGCCTACTCTTCCAGCTTTTAAAGGCCTATTCGTTTCATTCTTCATTTAAAAAAAAAAAACCTACATAAAATACTGAAGATCACTTTTATAATATATCAAAAGTATAATATATCACAAATCACAAAGAACAAAAAATGAGGTCAAATACTAGATTTGTCATTTATGAAAAGATACTACGCATCTTGAAAAACATCTCTATTTTCTCCCATTCCACAACGGGCAGCCCAATACTATACTGTGCTGGAACAGGCAGGATGGCAGGCCCTGCTCTGTATCCAGCACAGTACAGGAGGCAGCTGGAGATCACCTTGGGCTAAGGGAATATTTTAAGCTCCATCAGCCCCAACAGGGCTAACTTGGATCTGGGCCAGTAAAATCACTGGTGCAAATCCAACAGGCCTGGTCAAGGCCAGCCAGGCCGGGGGTTAGGATCCCGCCTAAGTGCCAGATCCTGTCCCCATCCTCCTCCATGGGCCAGCCCACCCTCCCTCCACCCCAAAATCCCCCATCCCCACACCCTCCCCAGCCAGCTGAACTCAGCCAGCCTTACCTGGGGCTGTGTGGCAACGCAGACAGATCAGCGCATGCAGTGGTGTCATTCATATGATTTAGGAACAGGAACTCACTTTTGAGTTCAAATTCAAATGAGTTTTGAGTTCAAATTCAAATGTTGGGAAAAAAAACAAAAAAAACACCGGAAGCAGCCACGGAGCCCGTTAGGATCCGGAACGCCCGTTCTGGTCCGTTCCGCCTGAATGACATCACTGAGCGCATGCCTTCATGCTGGTCTAGCCTGCATGAGAGTGGCACAAATCTGCCTTACGGTATGCTTGCAGCTCTCTCCGGCTGGCACAACTGACATGTGCCAGTCTAAGTGGTGCTCTGGATTGTGCCCTTAATAGAGTCAGTCATTTCTGCTCTTCCAACTGTTCTACTTACTAGCCAATGTTTTCAGAAGTGGTACATTTACAACTTTGCCAGAAGAGGTTTGGTGGTCTGTTCTGGAATTTTCTACTTCCAGGTAGAATAAATAAGGTTTATTACTTAATGCTTGTCAAGGTAGGATCCAGGAGCATGTGATGGCTCCTATCTGAAAACCCTGGAGAACCACTGCCGGTCAATACTGAAAATGCTGAATCAGAGAAACCAAGCATCATACTCAGTATAAGCTTCATCTATTCATGCAAAGTGGAGTTTGTATACCTTAATTGTGTAGGTGAAATCTTTAGATATACAAACATTATTCCCCTCTGCAAGGCAAACCACCCCACTAAAATACAAAAAGGTACATAAGACCTGATCTCCTTTGCATTAAGGTAAAGGTAAAGGTTTCCCCACAACCGAATGGTCTTATCTAGTCGTGACCGACTGTAGGGGGTGGTGCTCATCTCCGTTTCAAAACCTGTAGAGCCGGCATTTTTGTCCTAGGACAAGCTTCCGTGGCCATGTGGCCGGCATGACTATACGCCGTAGCGCACAGAACGCTGTTCCCTTCCCACCGAAGTGGTCCCTATTTATCTACTTGCATTTAGGTGCTTTCGAACTGCTAGGTTGGCAGGAGCTGGGACAAGCAACGGGAGCTCACTCGGTCGCACAGTCTTGAACTCCCAACCTTGCAGTTGAAAGCCCAGCAACAGCAGATTAACTCGCTGCGCCACCACGTCCCCTCCTTTGCATTGTTTCACTTCAAATAGTGCATTTTGTAACTGTAGAGCCTTAGGAAAACTGAAGCTGATAAAAAAAATTGTGGGACTGGACAATGAGCTAAAAGGTTGCTGTTGGTCACCTGGCTGCATTTCACCCAGCTTTCAACAGTTCGAACAAGCAGTTTTCTTTCATTAGCACTAAAATTAAACCAACAAAAGTAATATGCAAAGCCACAGCTGCTTGCCAGCACTAATCAGAAACACTCATTGAAAAATTTATAGTTTCCCAGCTCTGTGTAAGGGAGGCACTTGCCAAAGAAGTCAAGCGCACAGCTGCATTCAACTCTCAAGCCATATGCACAGGGGTTTTGTGTTTCTTTCTGCTCTGGACACCCCTGGCTGTGATGTGTTGCATACAGCTTGCTTTGTGGAAGAGGGAGAAAGGTGCCTCTGCAGTTCACTCTTCAGACTGCTAACCAACTACAACATGGCTTGTTGCCTTTTATGCAGACTCTTATCTGCTAGGGTGGCTGCCAGACCTAAGCAGATGTTCTGGAAAGAGATCCGGCACTTACTGAACACAATAGTACTACCCATTTTCCTTAACGGTGTTAACAACGGAGACTTATAAGGTAATGGTATTGGGAAATGAATTAAGCTTCCCTTCCTTCCCTCCCCCCTTTGCACACTGAGCCTGAGCCAGTTTAGGCCCAGCTGCTACTTAAAATAATTTTGAGAGATGGGTGGGTCAAGCATGGATCTAACATCTCTTGCTTAGGGGGTACATCAGTGGTGTCATTCAAATGATTTAGGAACAGGAACTTACTTTTGATTGGCACTTGTCAGGAACCCGGAACCAGCTACGGAGCCCATTAGGATCCAGAACGCCCGTTCTGGTCCGTTCCCCCTGAATGACATCACTGGGGTACATGAATGCAGTTATGAATGCCCATAATAGCTTTAAGCTTTAATCTCAAGGGCTCACACAGTCTTCCGGACTCCCTTTTCAGTCCTCCAAATTGAGACAGTCCCCTCAGAACTTGGAATTCATGTGTTTTTACATCCTGCAACCATTTCATGTTGTTTACCCCAGTGACACAATTTCTAGTGCCCTCCATCTCTCCCAACCAAGTATAGTTTGCCTGTCTTGCCATATCCATACCTTACCCAAGCATTCTACCCTAACCCATCTCTGTATTCTGCTTTGCTCCCAGTACCTTGCCTGTACTAATCTGCCAGTCATTAACACAGTAAACAGCAAGGCCACCTTCCAACACACAGTTAAGTGTTCTTATTAGGCTCATGAATTTCAAAGAGTTGAAGCCCTTGTGGGAACTACTGGTGCTTAACTCTTTGATGGGAAGAACCAACTGCAACCTAATGGACAATACCCACAAATCCCACTGAAGTGAAAGGGACTCTGGTGCAAAAGTGTGCTCCTTCCACATGCATTTTTCTCTATGTCCTCTTTGAAATATGTTCTTCCCTTAATATGTCATTTGTAACTGCAATCTTTTTTGTAACATTTGTTAACCATGAATTGAAAAATTCATCTATCCATAGGCCTTGGCAATGTTACTAAAATAGCTTTTATTTAGACCAGAGCGTGACCCAAAAATCGATTCTAAAGCCTACTGATTTCATTTGGGACACATGGATCAACACCATGAGTTGGCCTAAATATAAAGATTTTCACACATGCATACGGGAGGAAAATGGGAATGTCTCCAGGAGTTCCCACAAGGACTTCAATAGAGGGGAAAAACTGCATCAAAAGCACCATATCCCAACCTTGATCTCTCTTATCCCAGAAGAGCTACCAGATCCTGTATGTCTGCCTAGAAGGTGCAACCTTTCCAGAAGAGAGGAAGAGGGAAATACTGTTCATTCCACATATGTTAGTTAGTCATTAAGTTCCTTTTAAAACTAATTCAGTTTCTAATATAAAGGGCGGGTTATAACGAACTGTTTACAGTGAAGAGTCAGGACAGTTTAACTTAAACCAGCTTGCATGAAGCCTGGCCATTTGCAGGAGAAAAGTTCAGTGTTAAACCTCATGTTTAGCATTTCCTTGAAAATTCAAAATAGTCCTCAGACTCCCTCTGCTGTCCAGCTCCTCATTTTTCTCAGCTTCTCAGCACTCTTCATGCTGGGAAACTTGCCTTCATATGAAAGCCAATTTATTCTTCAGCTGAAAAACCTCCTGACATCCTGGAGAGTTCAGATACAAAAACAGCAACCTGTTTCTTAAAAGCAATGATACTTTTAAAGGCCTTTCCTCCACATCTTTGCCAGAGTCTCTGAAACAGATGCTTGTATTTTCAAGTGCAGACTTTCCCCCAGTGGCCCTTCACATCTTTCCTGGTTGGATTTTAAACACGCTTTACTCTCTGGCTTTCATTTCCAAGACTTACCTTTCCCAGCATCCCTCAAACCATCAGCTGATATTACAGCATTAGTCGAGAACACAGCAGCTTCTATGTACTAAACTGTCACCAGGGTGTATATCTGAACTCCCGACCCCCTTTGGTCAGACTCCAAAAGGCAAATGTTAGATTTTCCCAGAGGATTATTTCTTTAGTGAACACCATTGACAGTTCCCACTTTTCACCTCCCTTTCCATCACTAACTCATCATCATTCACAAAAAGGTTTATGTGTGAAATTAAGGACAACATGGACATGGATACAGTCTCAGCTCTTGCCACTGGCTAGTGCCAAACTCACAACATGTGTAACATATACAACCTGCATCAGTTACAACATTAAAATGGAATTCTAAATCCTGTTTTCACTGAACAAAATCTACTGGAGAGATTCTAATTTTCTTTAGGCATCTTTCGTTGCTCACTCTTTTAAAGTTTGGATAATTGATAAGCTTCAACACAGTTTTGTTCTTCAAAATCTGTTGTACTTCTAGAATTCAACCAATTACCACAGCTGCATGTATAAGCCCAACAAATTCTGATCATCATTTATCAACATACACATTTAACCATAAAAACATACCACTGACCTTAACACTGCACGTAACACTTTACTCATTCAACCAGCCCATAAATTAAGGGTGCTGTCCAAAAGGCGCCCTGAGCCAACGCAAGCTGTTTGTGTTGGCCTTTTACTGTCACAAACATACCATAAGGCACGTTCACATCTGCGGAAGGCGCGCTGGCCCAACGTAGGCAGCAGTGTCCGTCCAGGCGTGCCGAAGATGGCAGACAGTAAGCCACTCCCACGCTGGCAGAGTTCTGCCAGTGCAGAGACTTTTCTGGGCGAAGAGAGGGCAGCCCAGGGAGGGAGGAGGAGCCAGGAGCCAGCAATTATGCCAGATCCAAACCCCTGTCCCTGGGTAACAGCAGGTGGCTCAGACTTGCACCTGCTATTTTGCAAGCACAGGTCCAAACAGCTCCATCAGGCTGCTTGCGGCTTACTGCAGAGTAAGGAAACGAATGTCCCCTTGCCCCACAGTGAGCGGCAGCTGGCTCCGACCTTGGGTAGGATGTAGTGCTGGCCAGCCAGCCGGCCGGCCTGCTCCTGCCGAAGTTAGGATTTGGCTGTAAATCAGATAGCTTGTCTGATTACGGGTTCACAACTGGTATACAGAACTCTTACAGTCTGGCCATATTAATTTGCTTTGAAAAATCTGAGGTGACTGTCAAGAATTTATAGACAGCCAACAATGTGAAATTTGCTCACAAGAGTTCAGTTTTATTTATGAGCACAGAAGAGAAGAGCCAATAGGGCATTTCTTATAACAAGAAATGACAAGATCAGGCTGCTTAGTTCAACAATCTTTATAAGTCTCTCCTTGTGTCTGCCATCAATACAATTGGCAACTAAAGTGGGAGAACAGTGCAGAGCAAGGAAAAGATAGAATGAGAGTGCAGCCATACCAGCTCACTTGTAAATAAAGGTAAACTGACAAAGTGGAATGCTTCTCATGCTCTCAGATTAATGGGCAAGTAACTGCTGGTTTGAGCCCAGAAGATTTGAGCTTTGAGTACAAATCTTGGTGCAAACCTGGACTTGCCATGCTTCTGCTTAGCCCTACAGATTTTAATAGCAGCAGATGCAGGACAGGTTAAAAATGAAAAGTCTACCCCCAGAAAGGCAGGCAACTAAAACAATTAGAGTGCAATCCTACACCAGAGTAACTTTCCAACACCAGAGTAAAGGCCATGCAGCTCTGAGGTAAGGGGACAAACATTCCCTTACTTTGAGGAGGCCTCCATGACGACTACTACTAGACTGCGGAAAGCCACGCATGCCCCATTGGCACAGCTATGTCAGTGCTGTAAAGTTGGTTAGGATTGTGCCCTTAAAGAGATTTGCTAGCCACTAGCTAGAGCACGTTGCCTAACTAACCACTCCCATTGTCAGCGAGGATGAATTTTTTGAAAAAGGTCTCCTTGGCACATTTGGGCCCAAACTACACATAGAGCACAATTCTAAACTGGAGTTAAGCCAGCATAAACTAAGCCAGCAAAGTTTGGCCAGCCCAAGGGCCACCGTAAAGCACATTTGGACCACTCTCTGAGTCAGAGAGGATGGCTCACGTCTGTGTGCTGGCCTCTTTGACTCCAAGAGTGGGCCAAACATACTTTACGGTGGCCCTTGTGCTGGTCGAACTTTGCTGGCTTAACTTATGCTGGCCTTACTCAGTTTAGGATTGCGCCCTTAGAGAAAGTCATACAGTAATAGGCATTTTCCATGGAATAAGCAATATCGGTTTCCTTATCCCATTATTTTCATACTATAGAATACAGGGGGTCCTTGGCATCCACCTGGGAGCTGCACTGGGCCCTAGGATGTTGCACTTGCCTCCAGTGTCTTCAGAAGGACTCCCAGTTTCTATCCGCAACTTCTGGTCACATCCAAGAGGTGTTCCGAGGGAAGGCCCTCCGAGCATTCATGGATGCCAACCCCACAGCTAAAGAGGGCCCACTCTATCAAGTGTCTCTATGCCACTTTTTTGCCCTCCTAATCCACAAGCATGGATTGTTCCATGTATTTTTAACCTGTGGTTGCAAACTCCACATGGACCTTACTATGTGTGAATTTGGTAGATGAGACGGAGAACCTTTATGGAGAGACTCACAGTTCCATGGATATCCGAGTGGCTGCGCATCACCCCACCCACAGCTTGTATGTCTGCCAACAGCATAGGTGCTTCACTTGTGTGTAAATTGCTCTTGCTGGTGTGGATGGATAGACTGCATTTACAGTGAAGACTGTTTTCAGACTCTTAATAATGCTAATCAGAACAGGATTTTGAAAATAAAGACTCATTTGCTCCCATAACCTCCTTGCTACACTAGCTGGTAGAGTTGGGCAGGTGGAAAAGAAGGTCTAAGAAGGCTGACAGAGAAACGACTCCATATTCACACCCTGCATACCAAAGGACAGACTTACTACCTCAGGAGGGCACCATACATTGTGTCTGCTTCTGGACTTGCCCCACTGTTTCAGGGATTCCAGATGCCTCATCACAACCCTGGCAGGGGAGCAGCAACTGGCACCATGCTGCCAAGGTATCCATGTGTGTCCAGTCCTTCTAACTGCCCCCAAGCTCTCAGCTGGTCATCACAGGATGAAGGCCTCAACACTGCTAGGGCAATGCTGGCCCTTTACCTTTAGGATTGGGCCAGGGGTAGGAGGAAAAGCCCAAGATGGGAGGGCCTAGGGCTTTATAAGATAGGGCTGATTATGGGAGGTTCTCTGGAGAGGCTACCCGAGGGCTGAGGCTGGGCCAAACCCAGGGAATGAGCCAGGAACAAGCAGAGGAAGGAGAAGGGTGAAGCAACTCTGTCCCCACTACTGAACTCCGAGAGTTCATTGCCCTGGTTGAGGTCCAGCCTTCTAGGCCAAAAGAAAAAACATTTTTCCTCTTTACTTTATCTTGGGGGCAAGAAGGAACCAGACATTGGTGGAGCACACATCCCTCTTGCAGCAACCCTGCCTGGGTATGGAGGACAGAGGATCCTATATTGAAACCAAGCAACAGATAAAAACAAGCATGAAATATGTGGGCATATGAAATAATGCACATGGGATAAAAGCTATGACAAGCTATGTAATAAAAAAGCATGGAAAATACAACCGTGAAGTTTTAGTTTTACACATGGTAGTAACAGAATGGGATGGGGTGGGGGGAGCTTTCTGTAACTTCCCTTTCAGCCTATAGCAAGATCATCTCAGCCTTCACTCTATACAAGTTAATTTCACTCCTGGGAAAATGGAGAGAGGTTTACTAGAAAGACAGCTATAGCTTTCTATAAGACTTCCTTTCTACAGCTATTAACATCACCAAATAGTTGGGCTGCTTTTATATTAATAGTTTCCAATATATTCAGAAGAAAGAATGGGATCTTAGTATTGAAAAATCAATACTTTTTTTTTTTTGCTTTGGGACCAAACCATCCAAAAGAAAATAGAAAGGAACTATGAATGAAAGAGTCTGAAAATCTACTGCACGATACTTTTTGATTGTGGAGAGACTGGACCTACAAATGGGTTCTTCCAATGTTTCTTAACATTTGTTCCCCACTGGACCACTTCACATGGTCCACCTATTGGAAGTACCACTGGAAGTAACTGCCGATGATGTCATTGCCAGTTGCTTCCAGGTTGGGAGGCCAGACAAACATGGGCAAGAGCCTCAGGGCAGATAGGATGGCTTTATGAAGCATGTGAAAAGCGCACAATGGAGCTCTGCTGCTTGATACATTGCATTGCTGGTCTCGATGCCAGGCATCAGGTGTCTGTATGTACCACCAGACGCTAACTCAAGTACCACTGGTAGAAAACACCAGTTTATTCTGAACTAGGCCAGTCTATTACCCTTATTTGCTAGGCACTTAGGCCATTATTACTTAGTGTGCAATCCTAACCTGGCGTTAGGCTGGCACAGTTAGGACAGCATGAGGGCCACTATAAAGTGCATTGGGACTACTCTCGGAGTCAGGGAGGATGACTCATGTCTGTGTGCTGGCCTCTCTGACTCAGAATGTGGTCCAAACATACTTTACAGTGTCCCTTGTGCCAGCCAAACTTTGCTGGCCTATCTGTGTTGGCCTAACTCCAGGTTAGGATTGCGCTCTTAATGTTTACATTAATAAACATTAATGTAAAACTCTTAGTAGTTTACATCCTCACACACAACCAAAGAAAAAGAAGAGGCATATGCAAAAATTTACCTATGTATTACTGAAAAGGTATGTTAGTTGTTATGAAGTGACAGTATTTACATCTGTGCAAACCCATGGAACTTATATACCTGTAAGAGAACAACAACAACATAGTGTACATCATAGCAGGATGAGTTAACTCCAGTTATCTCAAGCAAGTTGGCACTGTAGCTGTGCCAGTCCAAGCTACTTACAGGTCTCTACTTCTTTGTACATCATTAGGACCACAGTATTGAACTGTAAATCTGTAAACACCTGCATAATACCTCCTTTTATTTCCTTCAGACACCTTCACAAAACCCACTTTTTCCACAAAGGCTTTGGCACAATGCCATAAACTCCATCCCCTACAGTAAGTTCACGTACTTGAAAGACTCACATATTATTCCCATAAGTTGGAGCAAGCCAAAGGCTTATTTCATGAAGTATCCCATTTCCCATAATTGCCCACCAGTTGCTTCCAGATAGCCCACATGCTGGAACTGGAAGTTGTTTATGCAAGCCTCCTCTCCCCTTTTTCTGTTGTCTCCCTTATGCTGATAGCCAGATTGCAAGCTCCTAAGGGCAGGGATCTGTCCTCTTATTCTTTGTAAAAAAATATATGGCTCTATGATATACAGTCAATTAATTGTTCTGCCTCTCCCACTTAGAAATAGATTTACCAGTAAATGAATATGCTAAATGAGTGCGATCATATCCCACGGAGGCCAGCAAAATCCCAAAGATGATGCTTTTGCAGCAGCAGTTGGTTACTACTTCCTTCCCGTGTTAGAAAGTGCATCACTCATTAGGTATATGTGGCTTCCTGGCATCTAACGTCTCATTTTTCTAAGAGGGCTCAGTGAGAACAGATATCAGTCAGGGTTATTCAGAACTGTTTGCTATGACTTGCCCTTACAGAGGATAAAACATCTCAACTTCACAAGGCTGCACAATCCAGATAACCAAAATGCCACAGTTGCCTTTAAAGCTTATCCCAATGACCAGGAACAAGATTTTGAAGCTATTTAGCAACAAGGCAAGAAAGAGCAATCTGGGTTTAAACACTTTTCCTGGCTGGATTTCTAAGATAATGCAGAGTTGCAAGGGACCATAAGAACATAAGACGAGCTCTGCTGGATCAGGTCAAAGACCCAACAAGTCCAGTTTCCTGTATCTCACAGTGGCCCACCAGATGCCTCAGGGAGCACAAAAGACAAGATATTTGCATCCTGTTGCCACTCCCTTGCACCTGGCATTCTGAGGTAGCCTACTTCTATAACCATGAGGTTGCACATGCCCATTATGGCTTGTAAGGTACTTTTATTCTAGAAATCTGTCCAATCCCCTTTGAAAGGCATCTAGGCCAGATGCCATGACCACATCCTGTGGCAAGGAGTTCCACAGATTTATTACCTACTGGGTAAAAAGGTACTTTCTTTTATTTATTTTATTTATTTATTATTAGATTTTTACCCCGCCTTATTGTGCCCGAAGGCACCCAAGGCGGCATTACAATATATATATAAAAACAATATAACAATTCACAATTAAAAACAATTAAAACAGAATTAAACAATACAATCAAAAATTAAGAACACAATTAAAAACAAATTTAAAAACAATATAAAAACAACAAGCCCCGAGTTTGTTGTTTGTTTGTTAAACAGAGTTATCTGTTCTAACTCTTCCAACACTCAATTTTTGTGGGTGTACCCTGGTCCTGGTGTTGTGAGAGAGGGAATGAAGACCGATAGGGCTGCATTCCTCATTGCAGCCAATGGCATATAGTTGATTCCTCTTCCTCCTGTTGGAGCAGCACAATCTCAGTCTCCCTTCCTGTCTGGATTAACTGTGATAAAGTGACAAACTGGAATGCCCCCATAAGAGCAGAATTCTTCTTCCTCTCTTGTCTCCCTTGTCACCAATGACCCACTTTCCAAATGTCTCTCTTAACTCCATCTTGGCCCCTGAGTCAATCAGGACTTTGCCCTGGTAGTCCGCTGCGGTAATGCCAAAAAGAGGCCTAAATCGCAAACAATAAGGCCAGAAGGTTTCTCAACTGTTTTTGACAGTATGAGGTGTGCGTATTGGCAGGAAAGAAAATCCCCTACAGTCAGAGTACCAGAACTGGGTCATTTCCAAGATGGCAGCCTCAAAATGGGCAAAAAACACGCAAAAGTGCCCGTCCCAAGCCCAAAAAACGTCCAACCGCAGTTCTGGCAGCTGTTTTTCTCAGAGGGGGGTCCCTTGA